>JBBMKG010681424.1:0-10632 GCA_037834515.1 Lespedeza cuneata | reverse complement strand
AAAAAAAAAAAAAAAAAAAAAAAAAAAAAAAGAAACATATCCTATAAAAATTACTCATTAATTCATGGTAATAAGTAATAACTATAAAGTTGCCCAAGAGTGGAAAAGGAAAGTAATAATTATAAAGTAGTTTTCTATCAAAATAAAATAAATTATAATTATAGAATAATCACGGAAGGGTAACGTAAAAAAAAGTAGAATTGTTCTAATAATGACATATAAGCGAATACAGTAGATTAGTCCACCATACTAAAGTACAAAACAGTCTATGATTTAGTTTTTATATATTATAAATAGATTAGTCTACCATACTATTTTTTTTAATTTTTTTTTTTTTTTGTATTTTTCATTGATGAAATATCAGAAACTCTTGGTTGGTTGAAGGGTCTAGGATGTTATATTAATGAATTTATCATTTATTTAATTAATTTATAATTTTATTTAATTAAAATAAACAAGATTCAAATATTTTTACATACGCACTTTATAATTTATCATTTATTAATTTTTATCTTTAATATTTTTGGGAGAAATCAGAGAATTTTTTAAAAGCAGTTCTCAACTACATGCTAAGCAAGAAATTCTGACAAGAAAAGCATAAGAAGCATCGGTTAACATTGCTAGCAGAATTTTGACTTTGGCGATTGACCTTCAAATTTCACAATATATAGTTGAACACTGGACAAACATTATTAGTATTAGTATTGTTGCATATACATGAACTTTTCTAAACGTGATCATCACAATTGTTTTCAAAGCTCCTATTTAACACTTATGCAACTAAAGAACTTAAATGCTTAGAACTGCCATTTGACATTGTGCAGCTATTTGCATCTTCCAAAGCCTGGCCATGTGCTCCAAAAGAAAAATATCGGTTCATCAATTTCTTATTGAAAGAGCCATGCTTATATTTCAACTGTAGTGTCCCACCATCATCCACTGGTCGATTGGAGCAAGAGGGTCCCATCATATCAACACGTTTTTGCTTATTATTCGAAGAATGGGAAGAGATTGATAATTCTTGAAGAAGACTAGAGGTTGAATGAACAGGAAGAGATGCTTGTGGCTTTACCTTAATCACCCCTTGCATTAGGCCTGCAGCAAAATATTTTTTGGCTGTTGGACTTGGAAGATACGTCCTTATAGATAGTGTTCTTTTGTTGTTTGGAAGAGAACACATTTTTGAGTATCTTTGCCTCAATGGAATTGGAAAGTCTTCCAAGTTGTTCCTTGAACTGAAAGAATGAACAGAATCATCATCTTCCAACTCTGAGGCTGCTTCTTTTGTGACTCTTTTACTAGGCCACTGGAGCATAAACTTTAAGCGCCTCTCACCATGATTGACAGAACTAGACTTGCTGTTACTTGGGGAATTGGCCGAGTCATAATTGTTTATCTCACTTGACCATGAATTTGATTCTACACTAGCGTGATCATAATTGGCATCACATGAATTCTCAATGCCTGTGTACAACAAAATCTCTGAATCTGGTATTCTAAATGATGTTCCAGGACTTGTGGTTCCAATACCATGAGTCTTGAGATGCTTAACAAGGACATTTCTTGTCACATAGTCCTTACAATTAGATATCCCTCCAGCTGAAATTAACTGCTTGATTAAGATTTCAGAAGATGCTGATTGTGATCTTTGCCTAAGATGATCCAAAGGGGTCATTCCATTAGCATCACGAATGTTCAGATCAATTGATGGAACAGACATTAGTAATTCCACTACATCACATTGGACATCATGAATCACAGCAACATGAAGTGCTGTTCTCCCATCATTGTTCTTGACATTGATGATGTCATTCATGCTCACAATCTTTTCACTTGTCAATTGCTTCATGAGCTCAATGTGCTTGTCCAGTCTACAGAAACCAGGGCTTCTGAAACCAACCACTGCCATGTGAAGAAAAGTGTCTCCATAGTGATTGGTTACAGTTGCTAATGAAGGAGATGCTCCAATCAGAATCTCTGCCACGGGCAAGTAACCTCTGTAAGAAGCCACATGTAATGCTGTATTGCCTTGAGCATTAGTAGAGTTGATGATATCATAGGATTCAATAAGATTTCTCACCACCTGCATCAGTCAGTAAAATAATGGAAATATGTAATGATTAACTTGTTAACTGGGAACATAATGCAGCAAGTTTGGACATACGGAGAATCTGTAGCATCAACTATCCCCAAGAGTACTAAATGTGAGGGCAAGTGACAGTCATAAAATACATCACTTGTTTTTCAGGCAAAATATATAACATTAACTCTGATTTGACTCTATGTATATAAGATAGTCAGGTGCCAAAAGGAGTCAATTGGAATAAAACATTGAGACATGCTGAAAGAGGAATTCACCCAAATGTGTGTAGTATTAATTGAACAGTGTACTAGATTTTATATTTCTCATTCATCTTTGAGGAGCCTGATCTATTGTGAAGCTTGATAATGCAATGAACTAGAAGTTCTGGAGTATATAAGTATATAAACATGAAAGATTTGTGGCTTTATCATTCCTTCTGTAGTTACTAAGCCTCTTTGACCAAATTACGAATAAAGGGCATTCCAGTGATCCATAAAATAAACCCCGTTTTTCCATAATTTATGAAGGATATAATATCTGTGTCCTCATAACTTCTAAGTATAACAATGTCATTAAACAAGTAGGGGCTCCTTAACTTTCTACAAGCACATAAGAGTGTGTTTAGTTTTCCCTTGAGAATTTCCAAACCATGATTAAGGCAAAAGTTACTTTCACCCAAACCATAATTTGGGACTTCTTCACCAAAACCAAACATGCATGAGCTATTAAGGCTACGTTTGAATTTCCATTTACTCACGTTGAATGCCAATGATCCATGAGAGTGGAATTGGTGTTCATCGCGACTTGGAAAACAGAATTGACATAAAACAAACACACTCTTAAGTAATCTGCCTCACCTCAACCTGCCCCCTTGCAGCTGCTGCATGCAAGACTGTACTTCCTTGAGCATCTCTAAAAGACAAAACCAGAGAAACATTTGCTAGAAGCTGCTTCAGTATTTCCCAATTCCCTCCTCTAGCAGCAGCATGAAAGGCCCTATTCATCACATCCCTCTTGAAAACCTGAGCACCTTCATCCAACTTCTCTTCCAATTCAACTTCACTGCCACCAAGACACTCCTTTCTTGAGAGTGCAGACTGAAACAGAAGCTTAAAGACCTCACTATTCTTTCCCCTGGCTGCAGCATACAGCATGTCAGTGACACCATACTCTCCTTCACCAAACACCAACAAAGGGTCTCTCCCCAACAATTCTAGAACAAAGTCCACATCTCCGGCTGAAGCAGCAGTGTAGAGAAGCCATCCACCATATCCTGCACGGATGAGAGAGTTGTGTCCTCTTCCTCTCTCACACTCAATCATAAGATTCCTTGCAACCTTGGCGCGGCACTTGGCAACATCCTCAAACTTAGACTCGTCGTCCCACACGGTTTCAAGGCGGCGAATTCGGCGAAGGGAGGTGAGCTTAATGAGGAGGTTGGTATCAAGGTGGAGAAGCTCAGTGACTAGATCATATAGGCCATTTGAAGCAGCATAATCAATAGGAGATGCGTACCACCATTGGTGTCCTGTGCTCTCCCAACGAAGAGGAAAGTGAGAGGGAGCCATAGTACTCAAATTAGATGTGACCCTTTACACTCACTACCACTTTGTTCAATTCTAGGTGCAGCACTGTGAAGTGGCCTTTTAGACACTTTCATAAAAGCAAAAAGTGAAAGCACACCACTATCAGAATATATGCTTATTCTATAGGACTGAAACTTATAGAAAAATGAAAATTCTAGGAAGCGAGGGTGTGATTATTGATAAACCTTGTAAACAGTGAAGTACAAGGAAACAAAAGTTGGATTGTGTAATTGGCCAACATGACATGAAGGTAAATAGTGTTGCTGGCTGAATTTGGTAGCAAAAGGAAAATACTTAAAGGAAGAGAATGATGCCAACTATAAACTGTTGTGGCATGATGTTAAATGACAAAAGGAAAATGATCACTAGATAGGATTTTAAGGGAGGCCACGCACTTATCTATGGTTGAGGAAAAGTTAAAAAAAAAGGCCTAGAAAGATTGAGATTCTCTGGTCCGTGAGCTCATAGCCAAAGGATATTTTTATTAAATTATTTAAATTCTGTAGACTCCACTATCTTGGATGCTGCTTTCATTCCCTTGGGAAATTTCAAGGATCGTGTCATCACATTAAAATGAGTGAGATTTAGAAGGCACAAAATTTTTTGTTCTTAGTTTTAGGGGCGAAATTTGCATGACTTGGGCCATCAAAAATTATCTGCATGCTGAAATTTGGAAGCCATAATAATTTTTTGTGGTGTTCACCATTTGGAGTGTGAGTTTTGCACACCAAAAATATAATAACGTGAGTTTTACGCCTATAGGCCTATGATTTGGAACGGAGGAAAGGGAACAAAGAAAGGAACTTTAGCCATCTTGTCTTGTCTGTGTAAATGCTAAATGGAACGCATGAATGTCGTATTAAAGAAAAATGACAATAATAATGTTTAGTAATTGTAACATTTACAATGATGTACAACTTACGGTTCTATAATCAATATGGTTGCCCTTTTTTGTACCCTCTTAAACTCAAATGGCATGACCTTATATATCCAAAAGATTGCATGTACTGCCTCCTGTAAAATACATGTCTAATACACTTGCTATTTAGAAAATTGTATAAATATTAGAGTAAAGCAAATTTGATTGGCTAAAGTTGTTAAATTACATATGAATTCAGCAGACGAAAAACCTTATTTAATCTCGTACAAATTAAAAAAAATATATATATATATTTGAATTGATTGTGAATTTTTGCATACAATCACTCTTTTCTTTATTTTTAATGATGGGTAAAATTTGAGTCAACTTGGATAGAGTTTTTATTTATTCAAAGAGAGGTGTTAACCTCATATATTGCGTGAATGCAAACAACAACAACCACTACACCGACGAGTTTTTGTGACTTTTCTAACGAAAATTATATTTATATTACATTCCCTCATGGACATTGGTTTTTGTGACTTGTGTAACATATATTAGATTTATATTAGATTCCGGACAATGCAGATAAATGAAACTTAACTTAAAGCTCATTTTTAATACAATCAAAACATAGATTATATATATTATATTAATTGAATGAAATATAAATTTGGTCACTAAGCTACTAGTATATTATTTTTACTATTTTTTTACAATATATTAGTCTCTACCATTAAAAATTAAAAATAATTCTCCTATTTTCTAATAACTTGATGATTTAAATATAGACATAAATAAAAGTAAATTATAAAAGTTTGGAACTATAATGACAATAAATTAGTACGAAGATAAGTTATAAAAGTTAAGAGTCAAATGTAAATGACTTATTCAATTATTTTTTTAATGTTAAGAATTAATATAATTTCATTTTATAAAGTTACAGACTAAATTATTTATTTATAATATATTAATTTATAAGATTTTTTTTTATTCTTTTTAAGGTATAGTATAAATTTTTTTAAAAATATAAAGTCGTGCGGGTTAATAATGAGTGACCCCAGTCTAACCTGTGACTCAATACTTTGAGCGCATCGATGAAACTATGCTGCTACTAACAAGCATGATCACATATGATTAATTTCTTAAATTATTTCATAAAGTTGGCCACTCTTTTGTTTTTATTGGTGCGTCATAAGTAAACAATTCTGCTAGACGAAACCAATTACAATAAGGTGGCCTGCAGACTGCAGTATGAACATTCTCCCCTTGGGGTTGAATGACACAAGGCTGCCAACTTTTTCTACTATTGGAAAAGTTAAAAGAAGACGGCAACTCTGATTCTCTCGAAACGCACCAGTGACCATATTTTAAGACTAAGCAGTGATTTATACTTATTTTCGTCATAATAACTTATGCCTCCTCCAGAGCTCTTAAATTCCGAGCTTTCACTAACATTGTTAACAGTTTTGCACAAAACCATTTGCCAAAACTCTGTAAAAACAATGATCTATTGCAAGACGTATATATTTTGAAAAAGAAAATTTTGGTTAGAAAATCAGTCCAGTTTGTGACAAGAGAACAACAACTAAGAATATACTATGATCAAGCACCCCAAATCTATGTTAACCATTATTCTTAAGTTGGTAACATAATCACTAATCAGTCCGTGTTTCTTCCTTTTTTATTAGCATTCAAAGGAAAGAGTAGAACTCTAGTGCTAATGTTAAATCAACTGAACTAGACCCTTGGTTCAGTTAGTGTTTCTTAAACTGCCGTAACGTCAGAACTAATTTTCCTCATCATGGGGCCTAATTTTTCTCTATGTACAGTATCGTGGTCTGTCACTGATATACTATACTCCTGAAAATAAATGACTTCTTCCTGTCTTCATTCGTTATCTTTTTTGGAAGTTACTTTGGGATGATCTCCTCAAAAATTCTGAGACTAACTTTGAGAACGAAGAAGAACTATTCTGAAGCAATTGAGCTGGTTCATCATACTCCACAATTGTCCCTGTACACATCAAAATAGTAGCGCTTGTGAGCAATTTACTCAAAAGGGTGCAATAATATGCTACCATAGTACAATACTTTAGAACTTCAAAATAAATTGAACCTAACACAACACCTATTTTAAGCACCCCACTTAAATTCTTTTGCATGATAAGCTGCCTTATGAGATAATCTTTTTCTTCTTTTCATTATAATTAATGGTATGATCACATATATTGAAGTACATATTGAGTCTGCAAGTGAAAGTACCTTCATCTAGGACCAAAACCAAATCGTTATCAATAACCGTGGGAATTCTATGTGCTACTGTAATGACTGTGCATCCACTTGTTTCTTCCCTAATTGTCTTCTGAATTAAATTGTCAGTGACAGTGTCAATGGATGCAGTGGCTTCATCAAGGACCAAAATTTTTCTTTTCTTCAGTAGTAGCCTAGCAAGACAAACAAGCTGCCTTTGTCCAACACTCCAATTCTCTCCATTCTCAGCCACTACATCAGTGAAAGATTATTTCATATCAATAACAGTATTGTGAAGGGAAAAAAAAAAGCACCATAACTGAAAGGTGGGAGGGTTATTAAAGTTATACTCCTGAATGGAGCAATTTTTTTTAACAGAAATATTTATACCTGGTGCATCAAGAAGTCTTGGATCCCGCCTTACTATTTCAGCAAGATGGCACTTGCTGAGAACCTGAAAATAGTAGCTCTTTCAGTAATAAGATAAACATTGGCATTTTCAAGAAGTGCTCTAACTGCTAATTCTAACCTCCCAAAGTTCTTGATCTTCATGTTGTTCCAGAGGATCCAAGTTAGTCCTCACTGTACCTAGAAACAAGGTGGGGTCCTGAGGAATTATACCAAGCTTAGATCTTAAATCTTGCAGACCAATCTTGGAAATATCTACACCATCAATAAGTATACATCCTTCCAAAGGCTCCACCACACGAAAGAGGGCTTGCACCAGAGTAGATTTTCCGCTCCCTGTCCTGCCTACTATACCAATTTTCTTTTGTCCCGGGAAGACACAAGTTACACCTTTGAGGACCATAGGAGCAGCAGGATCATACCGTAAATGAAGGTTTTGTAGTTCAACTTTTCCCTCTTTTGGCCACTCTGGTTCAGGCCTGCAATCTTCAATAATTAATGGCGCTTCACTTGGTATGCTAGAGAACTGCAATATCCTCTCAACTGATATCATTTTGTTCTCAACATTGCAAAGATTCCATATAACCCAAGCCTGAAGGACATTCATGTTCAAACCATAAGTAGCTACAAGACCTGCCAAGCCTGAAAATCAAAAGAAGCAATTTAGAATTCCTATATACTTGTTAGTGGATCAAATCTTAATCATTTCTTTTGCTCTTTCACAAGTATAATTAGGCAGGAATCATAGAGACTGAAGAGAGAAAAAGAGAAACATGCGTCAAGCACTGAGTACTGGCGCATACATCAATCACCAAGTACCTCTAGTATGTATCATGCATCACGGTCACATCTAGAAGGATCTAAGACAAACAAGAAAATTTTTCTGCAAAATTATATTTCTAAAAATTTAGTAATCTGAGGCTAACTAGTAACTTGCAGTTCTTAATTAATCTAGAAGAAAATTGATTCTCACACACACGCATGTAACTGTTGTTCCTGCTTATAACGTGAGTAGCGGAAGAAGGAGCTTACTTGGATCAATGGTAGACCTTGGCAGAGTAACCAAGATGACGAGAACAAAATAGAAGACCAAATTGAAGAGGAAATTGATTCGGACAGACAGCCATTCCATGGTGCCAAAATTGTAAAAGGCTACCCGTGAATAGTCATCAATTAGAGCCTCAACCTTGGTCAAGAATAGTTTCTCCTGATTGAAACAGCGGATTGTGGCAGCCCCAGCAATTGATTCTGAGAAGTGATGCAAGATTGGCGCCTTTCGAATGCCTACCATCCTGGCTAATTCCCTGGCTGTTGTGATGTAATAAGCCTGCAAAAATAAATAACATCATCACTAAAATACTAGATTGAGTCATGAAATAATAGCACATGCAAAGATTTATCATAAGATGAAGCTTCATCATGACATGAGCTGACCCTATAATGTAGTTCGTGCTGATAAGATTTTGACAGGAAAATGATATGATTATTTTGAGTACATTATCAAAGATTGATATAGTTCATACCTGGTACCAAATGGAAATAGCAAGCACCACAAAAAAGAGGAGAATGATTTGCCAGGCAACTTGGGACATTAGCACAATGATACTCAATAACTGGATAAGTGCAAATACTAGTCCAGCTAATCTGTATGGTAGGTCTGTGTCTACTGTACTTTGATCAGTTGATGACTGTAAACATCACAATGAGAATGATTAAAGCTTGATATTAATGAAAAGATAGCAATCTATCAAGTAGAGGAATAATAGTGAACTAACCCTACTCATAATTCTGCTTGAAGGTGTGGTGTCAAAAAATGAAACAGGTGCCCTGAAAACTGAAGTGATCATTCCATGAAAAAGACGTTGAGCAGTTTCTACAGCAACTGCTGCCATTAAAACTGTTCTTCCCAGAATGAAGATGGTGCCACCAAAAGATAGAAGAACAAATGTTCCCATAAGCTGCTTGTTGTTGACCCTGCCCCTCTGCTCTGTGGCCCAAGAAATCCAATAATTGCTTCCCATCTGCATAACTTGAAAGAGAGTTTGGCAGAGAAGAATAATCGGAACAAGTGCTCCTTTATAAGCTGATGTGACAAAGGTTGAGTAAACACTCCATTTAACTCGACCTGTCTCCGCTTCCTCTTCTTTGTTGCTCTTCCAATTCTCAATGATCTCTTCAATATTTTCTTCAACAACTTCAATTTGATTTTTTTGGCAGGGTCTGCAGCTAGTAGAATCATCTTCTTGGCATGGATTTATTTGGTTTACTGTTTCTTGGTGAGCAGCCATTTGTTGAACAAGTTCACAGTTGGGACATGCTATGAGATCTTTATACCTTCCTGACTCCACTATTTTTCCATCTTTCATTACCTGCCAGAAGGTATATTGATGGTGAGGGCACAAACACTTGTTTTGATATCATCAGCTTAAGATAAGTGTTCAGTAGCTTACCAAAATGAAGTCTGCAGCTTCCAAGAATTCCAGTTGATGGGTAGCATAAACAACCGTTTTATCATATAGAAGTTTCATGAGACATTTCTGCACAGCATTTCCAATTCTTGGTTAAGTTCATTGAAAGAAATAAACTTACATCAGAAAGTGCCTCAGTAAAAAACACAAACGCTAATCATTTGCACTACTAACCTTGAATAAATGAGTTCCAGTATGAGCATCAACAGCACTAAAAGGATCATCAAGGAAATAAATATCTGAATCATTATACACAGCCCTTGCCAATTGAATCCGCTGTTTCTGCCCACCACTTAAGTTTATGCCCCTCTCCTCTATCAGGGTCAAATCTCCTTCACCCCACATGTTGATGTCTTGGTGCAAAGCACAGCCATCCAAAACATCTTCATAGAAGTCCTTGTTCATTTCCTTGCCAAACAATATATTCTCTCTTACAGTTCCAGACTGAATCCATGGACTTTGGGGTACATAACTTCTAGTCCCGTAGACTTTGGTTACTGATCCAGAAACTAATGGAATCTCCCCAAGCATACAGCAGAGCAAGCTTGATTTGCCAGACCCCACTGACCCACAAATTGCTACCTTCTGGCCTTTCTTTATCACCAACTTTCCTGTAATTTGAATAGTTGGTTTCTTAAGGGTTTGATCATTTGTTTCCCATGCATAGTCACCTGGCTTGATTTCAATGGCAACTGCTGAAGTTTTTGAGGTATGCCTATTTGTGAATTGGTTTTGATCCTCTTCCTTAATGAAATCCTGGATTCGGTCAACGGAGACTTTTGTTTGAATGATCATGGAGATAAGCTCTGGTAAGTTGTAGATTGGTTCTTGCAAAATACGAAAAGTTGCTAAAGCTGAGAGGACTGTGGCTGCAGTTAATTCTGTATTCACCAGTATACAAGCACCAAAAGTGACAACAGAAACTAAAGTTGGAGATGTCCAGAATAGTGTGGCTACTGCTGAGCATGTATAGAGA
>JBBMKG010681423.1:0-10628 GCA_037834515.1 Lespedeza cuneata | reverse complement strand
TGTGAAACCAATTATCATGATGACAATAATTGTATGTTGGTTATAGTGATGCAAGGGTAATGCGAGATTTGAAGACAGATCATTCAAGGAGATTTGGATTTCTCTTTTTGGAATCAACAGGCATGAAATCACGCATACCTTCATTTCTATATTTGTTCTCTTAGTCTATCTGGCATTTATTATGTGTTTTGCATACTAACATTAGGATTTCTTGATTTTGTGACTCCATATGATTTGACAGGTAAGATATTTTCATCATGTAAATGTTAGTTTTTCAAGTGTAATACTCTTCATGGAATGTGTGAATAAATGTAAATTATACTAAAAGGTATGTGAACTAGGTGTTTGGCTACATATTTGAGAGGATTGATTTTAATTCTTAGAATGATATCAACTAGTCTCACTCTTCATGTAATGTGTGATTAAATGTAAATTACACTAAAATGTATGTGAACTAGTTGTTTGCCTACATATTTGAGAGGATTGATTTTAATTCTTATAATGAAATCACCAAGTCTCTTTGATTCTTGCAAGTCAATGGTTGACTGAATGAATCAAATTTGATTGAGAAACACGAATGAATTTCACAGGGAAAATGGAGCAAATATAGCGCTGATTAAATGGAACGCAGTCTCTACTATAGGCAGTGCTTCCTTAGACAAGTGCTCTCTAATGCGCAACGATAGCAATGCTTTCTGACAAGCGCATTCTATAAATAGACAGCGGCGAGTAGGACAGCGCTTCAAAAGCGCTATCTAATGCTGAAAAAAAGTGCTTTCTATCATAGTTTTTGTTGTAGTGTAAATAATGGGATTAATTGCAATTTTTGCCACCAATTTTAATGTTTTTATGAATCATGCCATTGAACTTTTGTATTTGTACATTTTGCTACTTAACTATTTTATTTACAATTTTTGCCACCAAACTTCCAAACTTTTACAAATTTTGCCAATTAATTTTAAAATTTTTGCAAATTTTACAACTAATGGAGTGACAATTTGTGAAATTGTGAAAGTTGGATGGAAAAAAATTGAAAATAAAATAGTTGAGTGGCAAAATTTATAAAATCGTGAAAGTTGAATGGCAAAATTTCTAAATAAAATAGTTGAGTGGCTAGATTCGCAAATCGCAACTTCATGAAAGTTAGGTGGCAAAATATGCAATTAAACCTAAATAATGAAAGAAACATTTTAATCTTTTAATAATAAATGTAACAAATGTTGTAAAGTAGATATGTGATGATAATAAAATTGTTGCTATGTATAATAAACTCAGTTTATTTGTTATTTTACTAATGTAAATATTTTACTTTTTTATTTATTTATTTTTTTACTATTTTGCTGGGGTGTTCCGGTGCAAGATATTTGAAAAATTATTCCATGATCAATAAAATATCTTTTCATGCATGTGAATTCAGTGCCATTATCACTTCTGAATATTTTTACTTGTTTATGAAATTGCCTCTCAACCAAAGCAAAAAAATTGTGAAGTGTTTGTGATACTTTTCCTTTATCAGCTAATAGATACACCCATACAGCTTGTGAATAATCATCAACTATTGTCAAGAAATAATAGGCACCACAAGTAGAAGGTGTTCTATTTGCTCCCCACAAGTCACAATGAATTACTTCAAAAGCACTAGTGGCTTTATGTTCACTTAAAGGAAACTTCTCTCTAGTTTGTTTGGCTCTAAAACAAACCTCACATGTTTTATTCATTACATCGCTATCTTTATGTTTTCTAACTTTAGGAGTCAACTGAGTAATCTTCAGAAAAGGATGTCCCAATTGTTTGTGCCACAGGTCTATGGAATGCATTCCATCAGCTTTGTAGGCCCTCACTTTTCAAACTCCTCTGAAGAAATAGAGCCCATCCCTCTTTTCACCTGCTTCAATCAGCATCCTCGAAGTACGGTCCTTCACAACACAACTTATCAATGAATTGAATAACACATTTCAATTCATCCATCATCTGTGAAACAGAAATCAAATTGCAGTTCAACTTAGGCACATAAAGACCATTAGTGATTTTTAAGCCTCCATCTAACACTACACTTCCTTCTTTCATTGCAGCTGTATGTTGTCCATTAGGAAGTCCGGCAGGACAACTTTGAATATCATGTACTTCACACATATGATTCAGGTTTCCAGTCATATGGGTGGAAGCTCCTGTGTCAATTATCCATGCATTGGTATCACACTCACCTGTCATCTTGTCATTAGAGTTTGTTTTCTGAGCATTAAGTAATTCTACCAGCGCTGCCACTGCTGTGTAGTAAGCCCAACCAAACCTGAATTAT
The DNA here is from genome assembly GCA_037834515.1 of Lespedeza cuneata. Taxonomy (NCBI): domain Eukaryota; kingdom Viridiplantae; phylum Streptophyta; class Magnoliopsida; order Fabales; family Fabaceae; genus Lespedeza; species Lespedeza cuneata. The sequence continues at coordinate 8,329 of JBBMKG010681423.1, read as the reverse complement.
CTCCTTCTGATGTCCCAGGTTCTGCACTTAATCTGCCACTTTGCACAGCATTTGCACGCAATGTTCCTCCTTTTCCTCGTCCAGTTCCTGAGTTCCTGTTTGCTGTAAAGGGTTGCCACGTCCATTATTTTTTCCTTCAATTTTTGGTCTGTCCGCCCACCAGTCAGGGTAACCAGTGAGTTGAAAACAGCTTCCCGCTTCATGTCCTGTTCGATGACAGTGAGTACAAGACACAGACTTGTCTTTTCCATCTCCTCTTTCCTTGACTCCTCATCCACTTGTTTGAACAGCCAAGCTCATCACTTCTCTTCTTTCTTCTGTAGTTCTGGTGATCATTCTCACCCTTTCTTCTTGAATCAGTGTTGAATACACCCTATTCAGAGTGGGCAACAGATTTGTTGCGAGGAGGTTGGATCGAACAGTTCCGTAATCCCATGAGGAATTGATGAACTCTTCTTCTTCTCTTTGCTTCTCTAATTTTGAGGCTATATCACATCTGCATCTGCCACAACTGCAAGCTGGGATTTGGTCATTGTTGGCCAACTCATCCCATAAAGTTTTTAGTTTTCTGTTGTATGCCACCACCATCATGCCGTCTTGTTTGCACCTCGCTAGATCAGATTTCAGCTGTTGTATTATGGGGCCATTCACAATAGAAAATCTTTGTTTGATAACTGTCCATAGATCTTTTGTGTTTTCTGCATAAGACAGATTTGGTTCAATAGTATTCAGAATCCATGACATCAACATGGATTGTACAGTCCACCCATCTTCCATCTCAGGTGACCCCTCCTTTGGTGATCGAATGGTGCCTTCTACAAAACCCCATTTTTTACGAGTACACAAAGACATTCTTGTGGCAAGCACCCATTCTTTGTTACTCTCCCCTTGAAGTTGCACTTGAGTAATCAAACTTCCTGGATTGTCATTGGAATTCAAATCATATGGTGATGGAGACTTCTTCACCTTAGAAGCCTCCTCTTCGTGAGTAGCCATCATCGCTAACTTTCAAACAAAGCCCTGAAGCTTCTGATACCACAAAAGGATTCTATGACAGAAACAATTCTGTTCTATTATTCATGATTTGCCAAAGCAGAAATATATACATGATAGTTACAAGAAAACTCCTAAGATTGGGCTATACAGATTGAGTCCCAAAATAAGTTTCCTAATATTTCTAGACAATTGTAGGCAAATAATAGGGGGACAACAGTAGCGCACTGGTTCTGCTATGATTTGATCCCAATAACTGTATCTTATTAAAGACCAATGGATAGAGACAATGAATTACCCACTTTGAATGCTAACTTTTTTTTTCTTTTATTATTAATCTTTTGATGCCAACTCTTGTTCATCAGCTATCAACTGACGATGGTCATTAGTTGCACACGTGCCTCATTGCTGCCAGTATCACATAACCTTCGCAACAAGTTCACATTGTTATCTTAATGTTGACTCGGTTTGAATGGCTCCATTCCGAACTCAGCAACATTTGTAGGTCGCTCTTGAGAGCGAAGCAGTTACACGCATTCCTTTTGAAGACTCATCTCTCACAAGATCCCTTTTATGCAACAAAAATTGTCAGGCTCTATGCAGCCAACAACGACATTAATTCTGCCCACCATGTGTTTGACGAAACTCCCAACCGAAGTGTCTACCTTTGGAACTCCATGATTCGAGCTTTTGCGCTGTCACAACGATTCTGCAATGCAATCTCTCTATTCAAAACCATGCTTGGGGCTGACCTAAGTCCTGATGGTCACACTTATGCTTGTGTTATACGTGCGTGTGGTGATAACTTTGATTTTGGTATGTTACGACGTGTTCATGGAAGTGCTGTGGCTGCAGGGTTGAGAATGGACCCTATTTGTTGCAGTGCACTTGTGACTGCTTATTCAAAACTAGGCCTTGTTCATGAAGCGCGTAGAGTGTTCAATGCGATCGCTGAACCAGATTTGGTTTTGTGGAATTCGTTAATTTCTGGTTATGGGGGGTTTGGTCTGTGGGGTGTGGGGATGCAGATGTTTAGCGTGATGAGACTTGTTGGGATCAAGCCGGATGGATATACACTTGCTGGGTTGCTTGTGGGTATTGCAGATTCTGGAGTGCTGAGCATTGGCCAAGGATTACATGGTTTGAGTCAAAAGAGTGGGCTTGATTCTGATTCTCATGTTGGTAGTTTGCTGGTGAGTATGTACTCGAGATGTAAGTGCATGGCTTCGGCTTATAGAGTCTTTTGCAGTGTTTTGAATCCTGATTTGGTCACATGGTCTGCTCTTATAGTGGGGTATTCTCAAGCTGGGCAGTATACAAAGGTGCTGCACTTTTTCAGGAAGTTAAACATGGAAGACAAGAAGCCAGATTGTGTTCTCATTGCCAGCGTTTTGGCTTCTATTGCTCAGATGGCGGATGTCGGACTCGGATGTGAGGTGCATGGTTATGCTCTTCGGCATGGATTGGAATTAGATGTCAGGGTCTCTTCTGCCCTAATAGATATGTATTCAAAGTGTGGTTTCTTGCACTTGGGAATTTGTGTTTTCAGGATAATGCCCGAACGGAATATTGTTTCTTATAATTCAGTAATTTTGGGTCTTGGCTTGCATGGATGTGCTTCCGAGGCTTTTAGGATGTTTGATAAGATTCTGGAGAAAGGATTGGTGCCTGATGAAGCCACATTCTCTTCTCTCTTATGTGCCTGTTGTCATGCTGGCCTAGTCAAAGATGGCAGGGAGATTTTCCAGAGAATGAAAGATGAATTTAATGTCAGAGCTAGGCCTGAGCACTATGTTTACATGGTGAAGCTCCTTGGCAGTGCTGGGGAGTTGGAAGAGGCTTACAATCTGATCAGGTCCTTACCAGAACCTATAGACAAGGCTATCCTGGGAGCCCTATTATCATGCTGTAATTCTTGCGGAAATTCTGAGATGGCAGAAACTGTAGCACAGCAGCTGTTTGAAAGTAATCCTGCCGATAATGTTTACAGGGTTATGCTTTCTAACATATATGCTGGTGATGGGAGGTGGGATGATGTGATGAAGTTGAGGGATAAAATGATAGGAGGTCTGAGAAAAATGCCTGGACTAAGCTGGATTGAAGGCAGTTAGAGAGACTTCTCAGAAAGGTATTCGAATGTAAAACATAATTCTGTATATTTTTGCTGCTTGAACGTTTTTTGACCTCTTGCCTCAGAAAGCAGTGAACTCTCATCTATAAAATCACATAATTGGGGAGTTGCTTTAAGTCGATGTCAGATAGTATACACATATTAAGAGTATTTTTTGTTTATTAGACCAAATTGATTGGAATATCTGTAATGATCATACCAGAGTCTAAAATATCATATACATTAACCAATCCATGTTTATAGAGGCTAGGATGAACTCATGACTTTGTTACGTTTATAATATTAAATAATGGTTAATTACTGATCTCGGCAACTAAACTTTTAATTCAAAACCAAATTTCACATTTTCAAATTTAAAAAACCAGATTCATGGTGTGGTATGTGAACCCTAATCCCGTTTCTCGTCAATTCACATTCTGCATAGCCTTTGTTGACGCTAATCTCTCACAAATCCAGCAGAGATCAGCGATTGCATTAGAAGTCTTCAACCTTTGTCTGCAAACTTCTGCTTCCATTGATCCCTTCTTGAACCTAGTTTCTCAGTAAGATAGCCTCCGCAGAACATCTTCATGAATTCAACAGCCCTACCCCTCCATGATCCAATTGCATGCATTTCTAGGTTATTATAAAGAAAATTTTCAAGAAATTCCATGATCAGTTTGTATTTTTCTTTTTCTCTTTTCTTCCAATGGTGCTTAAAGCTATATATGTTGTGTTTTGTTCTTATGTGGGGCGCATTGCATCTTTCATCTCTAACTCCATCTAATATCTTAGGTTGTTTCGAGTTCGAGGAAAGCTGTATGAGCCAGAGGCTAGATAGAGCTACTAATAAAATGCCTTTTACCAGAGATCATTTTGAAGGTAAATGTGTTTCCTTACAAAGTCCCCTCGTAAATCTTTTCCCCTCATTCTTGACTTATAATGAAAATTTTGTTGGATCAGAGTCTTCTTATTAGCTATTGAGGAAAGTGGATGCAGAACTAAAATACAAAGTATGGTGTTGGGATTCATACTATGTAAGTGCATTATCAATATCATGTTTCATAGAAGTAGCTGGAATTGGTATGGTGATGTCTTATTTCCAAAGTGGTTCTCAGTTCTTCATTCCTATCACTGAACCCAGAAATAGGATGCATCTCAGACAAAAGGAAATTTTCACATTGAAGGTATTTTGATCTGATTGTCTATGATAATCAAATTAACAATTATATTGTTGAGAAAGATGCAGATTTTCTCCCTAAAGTTTGGGCCATGTGCTCCTTAAGGTTTGTAAAGTGTGTGACATGACCCACCTGTAAATTGTTTTTGTTAAATATTAACAAAAAGCATCACATGACTAGCATGTGAATGTGATTTCCGGAGACTAGTTTGGGTCATGTACAAGTTAGGGAACTGACAAACTGTCACTTGTTTTCAATTTGTTTCATGTTTTGAAAGATTTGCACAAGAAATAGAGAAAACAAAACAACAAAAAGTTTTCATCAAATGACTCTTACCAAATAAGTTTATTGTTGTTTTTTATTTTTGTTTTTAACAATATAAAACATTTCCCAAAAATAGGAAACAAATGCTTTAACCTTTAAAAAGTCTTCAATTCTCAAGGTTTTAAACTGTGCAAATGACCTTTTTTCCCGCTTAATCACCCCATTCTCATTCAGTTCATCAGAAGGGGAATTTCATCATCTTTCCATTTCTACATGAAACAAAGGGATGGCTATGTGTGAAAAAGGTGAGTTTGTGCAGGCACATGACTGTAGTTTGGGACAGGTGCTTGAAACAAAGGATGACTGTGAGTGGAAAAGACAGGCTTGGTAGGAGTAATGGGCAACAGTTTGAGTATTGAAGCTGCCAAGTGTGAAGTCCAATTTGTGTTGTGATGATGAGATAATGAGGAAATAAGGAAACTAATGCTAGAGGGTAATATAAGATATTTTTATATATCCCAACAGTTGTGATGGTTGTAGGTCTTTCTATGTTGTTTGGAGGTGGCTAGTAGGTGTAGAGAAAAAGGTCTGACTGTTGTGATGTTGTTTGGTGACGGCTTTGGGTCCCTTTTGGATATTCTATACTCTATTTCATTGCGTAATGCGATCCTTGACGAGGATTTACTCCTTGATGAGCATGTTGAGACCAGTTTAAAGTACTTAATTAGGGGATTAAGAGAGACTACTGCATGATTAGCGAATCAAAGAGGATTCAAGGTGTTTGTGTTTTGGTTTGAGGGAGAGGTCATTTTGTCACTTGAAAAACATTAAGGATCAAAATAAATTTCTTTTCAACTTTGGGGACTAAATTGCGTATGACCCAAACTAGTCGTGGTAAATTTTGGAAAAATAATTGTTACATGCTAGTCATGTGATGCAATTCCTTTAGAGGCTAAGTTACATATGATGCAAACCTTAGAACACTACATTATGTAATAACGTACAAAGTGCAATTGCAAAACTAGATATGTTACATAGACTGATAGACACGTACTTAACACCGAACACGAAAAAGGGATATACAACTTAGCTCTTCATTCTTCCACATTTCATCTTAGATTTAGTTTGTTGAATTTGATTCACAAATTTCATCTTTTGTGAGTCTTGTGCATAATGACACCCTTAAGAAATTACACTTGTCAAGCTTCAATATCTGTTGTCTTATCTGTATAGTTTTTTGTCCTAGAAGAGCTTGAAAGGCACGTGAAATTTTGGGTGTCAAAATAGTGGTTGATGTAGAAATTTCATCTTCAACTCATTGCATCACCTGTGTAACCATCTTTCACAGATGAACATACGATCTGTTTATACTGTTTGAATATGAAAAAGAGAGGATGGATCCTGAGATACACTGTTGATACAGTGCTGGTGACTGGTGAGAAATCTAAATAATTAGATTCTCACGGGAATTTTGCGTTGGAGAAGCTTCTTTTGAACCGTGAAAGCACACATTATCCATGACATCAGAAGATAGGTTGGGAAACATGTGTTGCATTCTAGCCTCATACATGTTTCCATAAATTCTATCTGATTGTCCTACGAAAGTTTATCAAGGTATACCATTAATAGGTTTAATAGGTTCAAGGTTGTAGAGACTTTGATTTTCCATTTAGATTCAGTGAATAAGTGCTGCAGAGGTATCAAAAGTATTGATTGTTGGTACTTTGTGAACCTTATATTTTTGGAACAACCACATGTTTCTTCCTAATTTCGTTGTGGTTTTGGTGCCATGTTTGATTGGTATTGATTTTACCTCTACAGAACTAGAAGTAAAAAATAAAAAATAAAAAAATAGTGTGGTAGAAGATCAAATATCACTTTTGTGTCACTTTCTTTGGGCTCAATTTGCCTACGAAGCTCGTACATTATTTTCCATGCTGCTCCCTATTTATTTGGAATTTTGATTATCATTTGCTTCTAACCAATTTTGACCAATCCTGTATTTTCTTTCAGAATTACAAGGCAGATTTTTCTTTCCTTTATACTGTCTAGCCGAACACACACTGTTTCGAATATTTACCCGTTTAGATTTTTTGTTTTATCACTGAAATAGTTAATAAAAGATGTGTTATTAGCTAAGTGTTTTAGGATCGTAAAAACCAACGACTATATGTCTCTATCCTTGATGACTGTTAGTATACACTTCTTTTGGTTTTTTTTAGCGAAATGCTTATTTCATTAATAATACATGCTTCATTCTATTAAATCAGCATACCTCTCCGAAGAGTTGGGAGTTGGGATAAATAGTTTCGTTCTTCATGTAATGAGATTTAATCTCCTTTTCTATTTGCATCATTATTTATTTTATAGATTAACAAATGTTGCTCTTGATGAATTTAAGCTCTTAAATTTTATTTTATTCTACTTACCTTAATATTATTTTTATATACTCATGTAACTTTTTAAAATTAATAATATAAATCTCTCAGAAATATGTAAGCATAATAAAATTGTATAAATCTCAGAAATATGTAAGCATAATAAATTGTGAAACAAAATTATTACTCAAGTATCATAAAATATGGAGTATTTTATCCAAAACGCCATAGTGCCATATACATGTTTTCTATTTTTTAACATTTTATTATTAATTTGTAAATAAACTGAATGCAAATATTTTACATGAGAAAAGCTAATTTTATTTATTTTTCTTATGTAAGGGATATTTAGGCCCTTCGGGTTAACTATAATTGCAAGAAAAATTGCACAAGCTGTAGTTCTTAATCTAATGACTCACTGTTTCTTCATCATCCTGAAAGTTATCAAATTATGAATTGGGAATGATACATTATAATTATTACATTTATAAACTGGGAATATCATTCTATTTGTAGCTTTTAACTCATTCTGATTCTCATCATATCCCCTGGAATTATCTAGGCATTAGTTACCCTGATAGCAATATAATATCAATATGATATAATAAACTTAATTTTGAAGTCACAATTGGAAAACCCACAAGAGAGTAAACAATTCAGATGCTGGAAATTTTTAATTCTTCAAAGGAAAATTATTTGCATATGACTCGACCCACTTGATCGAATAAACACATTCTCCTTATCTTTTTGTTAGTTTGATTCCAAAATGCATTTTCCTATGTTGATAGAAGTAATATTTGGTTATCTGGCACACCACTGAGTGGTTCTCTACAACAAAAGCAAGGATTCTGTATTCTACTTTTCTTTTGTGCCCCTCTTAATGCTGATCACGTAAATACTAATAATTCCTTTAAGTGATTTCTTAATAAGCCTTAAATGCTGCTGTTATTTTCTTGCTCTATGGTTCTAGTCGTGGAAACAGCTTTTTCCTTGGTGTGATGTGTTTGCCTAAATTTTTTTTTTTTTTTTTTTAGATTTCGCATTAATTAGAGATATGACCAAGTTAGTGTGTATTAGTAGCAACTCTCAACTAATTATAAGTTAGTTTTATAGGTTTGAGTTAGACACAAGCTCACATTTCCAATATGGTATACATCAGAACTTATCTTAGTGATTATTTGTTGTCGGGTCTATTGGGTTACTATCAAACTACCCACATATGTCAAGTCCTGCAAACTTCATACTCAAAATTTCAAGTCTCTTATGTGAGGGGTTATGTTGAAGATCTCAGGTTACCTAAAAATATGACAAAGTTAGTGCATATAATTGACATACATCCCTTGTTTTACAAATTGGTTTTGTAGGATTGAGTCAATTCAAAATATACATTTCCATTTTTTTTT
>JBBMKG010681422.1:0-10608 GCA_037834515.1 Lespedeza cuneata | reverse complement strand
TCTAAGTGCTTATGTTTTAACAAAATTTTAGCCAATCATGTAAAGCTAAGTAAGCTAAGCACTAACAGGGGGTGGAGGTCATTATCAGAGCAAATATATCTTATGCAGGTACTGCTCCATGCGTTCAACACCTGAACAGTTCTTTGACATAACCACATAACACACAAGCATAAGGGGGCCACATGCATGCGAGTGTGCCAATGCTAGATGTTGACTTTGGGGATCATGTTAACTTGAAGGATTACATGACATACGCAGCTACGCTCCTACTCCAGCAAGCCCACTCTACACCTCAATTTAGCTTTGATGCGCGCTGTTTATGGGTGATTGATCAGGGGGAGAAACTAAGACGACAAGCTGCTCCAAGTGTCCATGACAACACTTCTTCTTTAAGTGTTCATGAAACTTCATCCATGTCTCGCATTAATGAGGTCTTATACGTGTCTTTAGCGAAGAAAATTTAGGGGCTATCTAATGAACTTGATGTGATAAGAGATGGGTTAGACCAATTTTACATTGACCAATTACAGGGTATGGAGGACAGGGATAGGTGTGTGGCGATAAGGAAGGGAATGTCTACGGTTTCTAAATGAAGGTAGTCTTATGGAATATGAAGGGGTTGAGGGATAGAGCAAAGCAATCTAGAATATGCTCCCTTATTGTCAAGGAATAGGTTGATATGTGTTTTCTCCAAGAAACAAAAACCCATATGGCACCTGAAGGTGTTATTATGCACTTGTGGGATGGTACAGACATTGAATGGTTATTAAAGTCGTTGCTGGGAAATATTGGGGGGGGTGTTGTGTATGTGGCGAAAAAATGCCCTCCAATTACTTTTCTTTTTCTTCGGGGAAGGCTTTCTTGGCTTGAAAGCCTTATGCTCTAAGACCGATGAACACATTATCTTTGTGAATGTGTATTTTCCTTGTTCCATAGAATGTAAATGATAGATGTAGAGTGAGTTGGCAATATCCAAGCAGGGTTTAGGGGAGATTTTAATTCTGTTTTGGTTGGTCATGAATGGAAAGGCCAAGGCTATAGTGTGGAGCTACAATAGGGTGAACACATTGAATTTAACAAGTTTAATCCTCCTTTTAAACAAAAGACCATGGGACCAAAGGGATCCCTCCGGAACAGGTCCACTGGAGAACCGCCAAGCCATTGCCTACACTCGTTCAAGCCGGTCATTTGGGCGAACTATCAACTCTAATACCAATTGTTACGCATCGGGGAGGGGGCGGATTTGCTTTTGGTTAACACCCAAAAGGCCTCTTACCAATGGAGGTGTGTAGCGTGCTTATAAACCTGTCTTCTGTCCCTTGTTCTCTTGTCGTGAGACTTCGGTTGTATTCCAACAAAACCTATACTTGGTTTAGTGCAGATGGCCTCTTTATAACTAGACTTGATCGATTCTTGATCATGGAGGACCTCATTCAGAAGTGAGGAGTGAATTTGTAATGGGTAGGTCGAAGGGATATGTTTGATCATTGTGTGACTTTGTTGTTTCTTGAATTCAAGAATTGGGGCCCTAAACCTTTCAGATTCTTTAATTGCTGGCTGGAATTCCTAAGTATTGTCAGACTAGTTACGAGTTGGTGGGAGGAATTCAATATAGTAAGGGGAGTTGTACACGTTTAAAGAGAAGCTTAAACTCCTTCGACAAAAGTTGTGTATGTTATAGAGACTCTTTTGACTACATAAGTACATAATTGAATAAGAAATCAGATATGTTGGATGACATAGATTCATGGATTTGTGATAACTTGCCTGTTGACTTGAATGACTGAAGGGTGCTGTTTGGTGATTATTGGAAGTGTGTTCGATTCAAGGAGAGTATGCTTGCCCAAAAATCCTGGGTTCGGTGGCTAAAGGAAAATGATACAAATTCTCATTATTTCCACTCATTTATCCAAGAGCGGCTGAGGAGAAATCAGGTGGTGGCTTTCAAGGTTGGTGACCATTGACTAAAGGAGGTTGACGAAATTAAGTCAGAAGTAGTTAGGAACTTTCAAAGCATTTTTATGGAACCATTGAGAGATTGGTTGTGTCTCCCAAGTATTGAATTTAAACAATTATGCCCTTTTGACTAGAAGTCTTTGACTGTTACAGAGTCAGAAATTGATGATGCGATGTGGAGTTGTGGGGGTGATAAAATGTGACACCCTCTACCCCGAAAACGTAAATAAGTAGAAAACATGCAATTGAAAATAGTGGGGAATTTAAAATTTTAGAAATCATTTACTCATAATTAAAAGCTTCGCAAAACAAGGGATAGAAAAGTCACGCACGGATGCACATACGGTCGCACATACTAATGCATGCACGAATCGCATGCACGAATAAATAATAAGATGTCGCATGTAATCGCACACATAACATAATATCATCACACCACACACGGATTGTAAATACAAGTCATAAGTAATTGGCTTAAGACATGTGACCATCAAATACATCAAGTACTAGACAGAAGGATAGTGCGAAAATTCGTAAACTAACATAAGTCTTAAGAATTGTGCGAAATCAAAGATACATCTCATCATAAGCTAATAGAGTTCTAGTCTAAACCTACAGCCCCGACATCACATATCTACTAGAGTAATAATCCCCACTGGAGGAAGGCTAAGCCCCTCCGTCACCAGCCTGAAACTCATCAAAAGCAGACTCACCTGGACAAGCATGACAATAGCCCAAACACAAACAAAAAGAAATGAGTTATCAATTTCACATATAAGTAAAGTAGTAACATAAATAAAGATCAATTAAATATAATAAGAGAGGTAAATAAACGCTTGTGGATAACATCACCTCAACGTTCGTCCACATATCATAACGCAATATCAAGACCAATAATCATGATATATCATCAATTACCACATCACATCATAATACATATATTTCACATAATAATGTCAATACACAGGCGTGTGAGAGATATAATTCTAAGACTCAATCTATATGCAATGTGGTACCAATTTTAGTGAAAGACTCGGGGTGCCTAAAAGTACATAACAAGACAGTCCGTACAATGGGAGCTTATTAGATTACTGTCACTAAGTGAAGTCATCAGGTCGCTAGTCAGGGTCGCCCGGTCTTGCAAGTGTGCATCCAGACACATGGGATCAAAATGGACTTTAGCGGACATACCCAAATCGAAGCGTCTTACCCCTAAGGCCTAGACTCGCAGTCTGTTAGGGTCTCACCATCTGACTCAGATCTAACCCTAAAAATGTTTTACACATAGACTCGAAGATGAATTATACAATACACATGACCCACTAATAATGCTGAACACTTAACCCCTTTTTCGTAAATGCAAACACTTAAAAGCTCTCATAATAGAGCCTCGAAAACCCTTTTTCCATAAAACATAAACGCTTGAGAGCTCTCACAATGGAGTCTCAAAACCATTTTTATTTCTAGAACTCTTTCGCTTTGAAAACGGTTGGTCATGGTATTGTAACATTCATATATAATCTCAACACTAATCATTCAATTCATAATCACATAAGTGACAAGAGTTACACAATATTCATACAGTAACCACACGGATCGCACAATAATTGCACATAGCATAAATCATCAACAGAACTCATCATATCGAAATAATAAGCATAATTCAGCATTTAATCCATGCTTCGCAAATGAGCTCCATTCCGGGAAACGATTTTGAGCTCAATCAGGGCTAATTCTCCACCAAATCAAGAGCAATTACATTCAGAATGATCCTTACACTATGGGGGAACAAAACCCCTTGATCAATTTCACTAAAAACACATCAAATCATAAAAATCCCAAATTCAAGGGTTTAACCTATTTTCAACACAAAATCTCAAATTAATCACAATCAATTTGCATCAAGGCATCAATTGGCCCGTCAATCATAAGCATTACATAGCGGGAATCATTAGGAACTATAATCATAAACAAAAAATCTAAAATCAACTCAAATTTGGCTCTCTAAGGCCCTAAGCATGCAAAACTAACCCCAAGAATGGATAACCCCTTCCTTACCTCTTGGTGGCTACTGTTCTAGCGTGGTGGCGGCAGCGATGGCAGCAGCAGCAACCATGGTGGAGGAGGAAGAGAAGAGAGAAAAGGGAAGGAAAGGAAAAGCACAAGTTACTAATGTTGTCTTATTTCTTTTTACCAAAAAGGATAAAACCCTTCCTATTAACACGGTTATAAAGAGATTTTTTGTGGAATGGTTTGGAAAGGGGTAGCAAAATTAAATGGATAAAGTGGGAAGAGGTGTGTTGGTCGAAGGGTAAGGGTGGTCTAGGGGTAAAGGAGGTAGGTTGTTTTCATAGAAGCATGCTGGCGAAATGGAGGTGGAGACTATTGAACGAGCAAGAGGCTATATGGATCAAGATTCTAAAATATAGGTATAGAAAGGTGGGTTCTCCCATGGGTGATGGCATTCTGTCCCAAAAGTCATCCTTGTGGTGGAAGGATTTGTGGTCCACTGACTCTCATGATTTCTGGTTTCGAAACCGGTGCAAAGGGCAATTGGTAATGGTTTTTTTCAACTAGCTCATAACAGGGAGGCTAGTGTTTCTATCATGGGAGAGTGACAATCAGTGGGTGTGGCTATGGCAGTAGAGATGGGGTTTGTTTGAATGGGAAATTGCCTTGACTAAATAGTTATCTCAACTAGTGTTGACAGCTTTCGTTCGCTGTCAGGTTTGTGATGCTTGCAAATGGGAAGGTGTCAATGGACCAGCTTTCACGGTGTCATCGACTTATACCTCTCTCTATGCAATGTGCACACACTTGTTCCGAGTCAGCTTAGGAGTTTATACATCATGTTATGGAAATATTACCTACACGTGACGCTCTCTGACGTATGCAATCTGTGGATTGTGAGCTCTACAATTCAATGCTTGAAACGGTGCCACAGCTATTTTTTATGTGTTCGGTATCACATTCTATATGAAACTCAGTGCTTCATTGGATGGGTATTGTAGCGGTGCAACACTGTGAGGTTTGCCAACATTTCATGCAATTCAATTTCCTGACTTCGAGGAGGAAAAAGCAACAGAAGCGTCATGTTATCTGGCACGCAATATGCTGGGCCATTTAGTGTGAACGGAACAGTATAAAATTTCATGGATCTCAGTTAGACTCTCCTGCTATTCTCCTTCGCATTCAACAGCTCACATGGTCCTGGGTTCGGTATAAAGTCCCGTTTGCAAGTGGTTTATCCTTCGCCAGTTGGTGCAACGATTTTGCAATATGCAAGTGCATTTTACCGTAGCATTTTTTTTATAGCATAAGGATCGCTATTATGTCATTCCTCACTTATTGTACTTTTTATAGGGTCACACATCGTGGCCAATGTTCTCGTCAATAATATTGATTGCTTTTCAAAAAAGTAACCAACTCTCCCGCTGATCTATTTATAATGTATAATGTATAATTACTAAAGTACTAGACTAATATACGCCGCTATGTCATTATATTTGTTTATTTGTCAATTTTTTTATATTTTTAACTTTCTATAAAATTTTCCCTTTCTTATCTTTGACGACCTAAATTAATAAAATGCTTCTAACTTATTTACTTCTCATTCTCATTTCTTTTATTGTCTAATTCTTATCTTATAATAGTATTCTCTTAAAAAATGAAAAGGTTATCTCCTCTCTTCCTCTTTTTATTCTATTTCTTTTTTCATTTTAGTTCACTCTTAATTTTTTTTCCTCATGTTTATAATTTGATATTTGCTCTTTTATTGTGAAATTGAATTTTGAGTGTTTCATTTCAATGTTACACGAGATTGACGTATGATGAAGAGTGAGAAGTCGATGAATGCTTTAAACTCATGGACTAATAAGAACAACGAAGAGTTTTAAACAAAGTTTCATTTTTTTTCTTCTAATTTGAAAATGTTGTGTGTTGACCTTGAATTTATTTTATTATTGCAAAATCATTTTTTTCCTTATCTTTCTTCTTCTCATTTCAATGTTACACAAGATTGACGTATGATGAAGAGTGAGAAGTCGACGAATGCTTCAAACTCATGGACTAAGAAGAAGGTGAGTTTTAAACAAAGTTTCATTTTTTTTTCTTCTAATTTGCAAATGTGGAGTGTTGACCTTGAATTTATTTTATTATTGCAAAATCATTTTTTTCCTTATCTTTCTTCCTCTTAATTCACTCTTAATTTTTATTTCATATGTATAATTCAATATTTGATAACCGGTTTTCCATGACAAAAAGAATCAAACATTATTTTTTCTTGGGAAATTGAATTTTTAGTGGAAATTGAATTTTTAGTGGTTCATTCCCATCCCATGTTGGATGAGAATGATGTGCATGAGAAGCCAACTGAGACTTCAAAATCATGGACTAAGAAAAAAAGGTGAGTTTTCAACGATGCTTCAATTTTATTTTTTAATTTTCAAATTTGTTGTGTCAAGCTTGAATTTAAAATTTTCTTTTATTTTTTATAGCAAATTCTTTGATAGGGACATATTTTTAATTTTGTAGGAAAAGGGAAAAGGAAAGGGGAGGAAATCTTTTAAAAAATTTATACAACAGGCTGTCACCTAAATGTTTTATTTTTTATTTATTAGAAATTAAAAAAAATGATAGAAGATATATTATTTATCTCACACTTTTTATCATATTATTTTTTCTATCTCTTTATTTAACTAAGCTTATTATCTTATGAGTACTTCTTTTCTTATTTTCTATTTAATATTTTCCCCCTATTTAAGGGTTAAAATGTGCATTTTTTTATTAATTAAGGGAATTGATAAATTGTATAATATTGATATAGACTAATTTTTTTTTAACACTCGGCTTATCATGCTTTAATTTTTCTCCTTCTATTTTCATTCTAGAATAAATTTTTTTAACACTTGGATTGCCTTAATTCTTCTCATTCTATTTAGCCATTCTAGAATAAATTAATTTTAACAAAAATAATCATTAATAAAAAGTGAACACACATTCAAATAATATCGATAACAATTTCTTAATGTTATAATTATATTAAATAATTAATAATAGTATTTAAATAATAATTTAATATAATAATGATTATGTTAATTAATTTGTAATTAAAAGATTGGATTTAACTAAATCATCAATTATAGAAAAATAATAAATTCTATATAAATGCTATTAATTATAAGAAACAGAAAAGTAATTTTAAGAGTCAAAATTATACTGTTACTACAATTAGTATTAATGTTACTATAATTAAGATTTATACATATTAATGATGATATTAATTTTTAATTAATTGTTAGTTTGAATTTGATAAAATTGTGGTATAAAAAAATAGTACACAATTGATATTAATTATAAGCAACAAAAAATTAATTTTTCTATTACTTGAATATATTTATAATTGGACATGATTTAAATTTCTAAGTAATCACTATTAATTTTTCTATTCCAATTTTGATTTACTTTGTATTTTCAAACTTGAATCTTAATAAGAAAAAAGAAAGAACAAAAACAAATATATGAAATAATAATTTATTATGTGATTGATAACAATTTCTTAATGTTAATATTAGTATTAAATAATTTATAACATAATACTTAAATAGTAGTTTTATATAATGATGATTATGTTAATTAATTTGTAATTAAAATAATGTATTTTACTAAATTATCAGTTATAGAAAAATAATAAATTCTATATAATTGCTATTAATTATAAGAAACAGAAAAAAAAAATTGAAGTCAAAGTTATATTGTTATTATAATTAGTATTAAGTAGTTGTTAATTTGAAAATTTATTTATTAAGATTTATATATATTAATGATAATTTCTAATTAATTGTTAGTTTGAATTTCATTAAATTGTCAGTTATAAAATAAGCAGTACACAATTGATACTAATTATAAATAACAAATAATTAATATTTGTATTAATATGCAATATATATTAATATATGATTAATCTTTTGAAATTACATTTAATTATAATTTATACATATTAAAATGTAATTAATTGAGAAATTGAATTTAATTAAATTTTATTTAAGATAGACTTTAATATTACTGATATATTTTATTTACGTATATAAAAAGACAATTCGTTTTCTACTCATTGATCCTTGCCATGCACTTTTTTTGAATTTTGATATTCTTCTATTTTTAAATTTGAATCTTATTAAAAACAAAAAGAGCAAAAACAAATATAAAAAATATAATCAAATTCAAAATGAAAGATTTGATCCTAATCAATTAATATAATGCAAAAGAAATACAATAATTTCTATATCAATTTAAAAGTAATACAAAATATTGTATATGATATATATTGTTGTACCTATCTTAGCAATTTCATTTTGATTTATATTTTCTCTTTAATATTTCAATTCTAATAAAAGGTTAAAAAAAATTTAGGCATATAATGATTTTAAGAAATTAAATAAGATTGTGCTATAATTTACATTACAATAAGAATAATATATAAAAATTTTAATGCTCCACTCCTTTAAATTATAGTTATGGTTAAATATGGAGGTAACATTAATTTAAAGTCACAAAATATTCAAAATGTTGAAGAAAAAATATCACTTAAAATAAAAATTCATTTATTCATCTAAGGATGTATTTATTTTTATCAAGTTAAACATTTCATGAAATTTAGTAATATATATATATATATATATATATATATTTTATAAAATAAATAAATAATGATTCTATATAATATTTTCGTTAAAAAATCACATTTTTGTAAAATTAGTATTTACATAGTAAAATATTAAATTATATGTTAAAAAATGGTAATCATTATTTTGATTATTGGATCCAACAAACATATAATATGAAACAAATATCAATTCATAACATATTAAACTTTAAGTATAAGTTATAGAATTTTGATATCAACTTTTATCTTTAAATACTCATTTTCGATCACATAAATAGATTTTATAATAATTACAACTTCCTCAACTTTTAACTTTGTAATTCCTTTAAAATTATAGTTGATTTTTTCATTATAAAGTCCATTGCCTAATTTTTGTATTCCAATAAAAGAGTTACTTTTGTATTTCAACAATTAAAGATATATCTATTAAATTATATTACTTAATGTGAATTGTGCATGTACATCGATATTTTTATTCTTAAAATTATCTACAACATTCTTAAAAGGAAGTAGTGATAAATATACAAAAACTTATTCTAAATATTTCAATCTCTTCTCATTAATTATCTTTCTTTTTATAGTATTTGATTGTAGAATTTTTTTTTTTTTTTTGCTAAAGTAGATTTTTTATTTATTTAAAACATTTTTACTACAATCAAATAACATGTGATTTTAATTGATGATGTTATGCAAAGTTTTAAATATCTTAATTCATTTAAATTTATTTACATTCTTAATGATGTTTTTGAAATGTTAATTTTTAGTAGATATTTACATGTTAATAAAAAATGAAACACTAAAAGACAAGTTTCTAAAATATAGATATTGAAATACATAATATTGTACAGAAAAAGTTGAAAATTTTTCTAAGAAATAGAAAAGACTTTGAATGTTATTGCTGCAAACATTATTTTAAAAAAGTACAATTTTAAAAAATTGCCATAATTATTTTCCACCGTATTTTTTATAAAAAAATTAATTTAAAATTAAAACATCAATTAATAACATAATATATTTTATCATATTTTTTAATCATCTTTTATTTATTAATGTAATTATTTAGCCGCGGGTTTATATCTAGTAGATATTAATAACTAACAAAAGTTTACAGACACCTAACATAATTAAATTCTAATATGTTCTGTTTGCTAAATGTTTTAAGTATATGTGTCCTCTTGTATCATAATTTTTGAAATTTACATTTGCAACATATAGGAGAAAGTGGTAGCTGAAGTAGGAACCAAAAAACAACAAGTGTCAATTGTCAAGGGAGCATGGATCCAGTTGTCTCTGCGACTACGGAAAATGCCCTGCAAATTGCAGGAGGAGTGATCAAACGACAAGTGTGTTACTTTTCCAATTACAATGACAAATTTAAAGAGGTGGAACGTTACATTGAGAAGTTGCATGATGCTACGAAGAGGGTACAAAATCAAGTTGAGGCTGCAGAAAGGAATGGAGAAGAAATTGAAGTTGACGTCCAGCATTGGTTAAAACGTGTGGATGAGAAGATAAAAAAATATGAAGAGTTTATTCGTGACAATCGTCATGCAAAGACAAGGTGTTCCATTGGTTTTTTTCCATATAACTTGCAGTTGAGGTATCGGTTAGGCAGAAAAGCTACAAAGATAGTAGAGGAAATCAAAACAGATGGACATTCAAATAAAATTTTTCACAGTGTTTCCTTCCGGGCAAGCAACTGCAATGGTGCTGCTTTAGCAAACATTGGCTATGTAAGCTTTGAATCTAGAACGGAAACGATGGAGAAAATTATGCAAGCACTGGAAGACACCACAGTTAATATGATTGGCGTTTATGGTGTTGGTGGTTTGGGTAAGACCACTTTAGTCAAAGAAGTTGCTAAGCAAGCTCAAGAAAAGAATTTGGTCAATGCGGTGGTTATGGCAAAAATAACAAGCAATCCTGATGTGAAAAAAATTCAAGGACAAATTGCTGAGATGTTAGGAATGAGATTGGAAGAGGAAAGT
>JBBMKG010681421.1:0-10597 GCA_037834515.1 Lespedeza cuneata | reverse complement strand
AAATGTAACTGTTGATGTACTTGTGAGAAAATAATAATTGAGACACGTGTTAACTATCATAAAATCTGCTCATTTTAGTGAAACCGTTTTTGAAATCCAAGAAAGAATTTTATTCACCGAAGTTTAAAAGCTGAATTGCGTTTAAAAAATACTAGAGTTTTATGTGAGTGAGTTTGTCTAAAAAAATCTTTTTAAAAGAATAAAATATGAAATAAATAAATAAAATCAATTTTTTCATAAGCTAAAATTAAGTTTTTATTAAATAATCATTAATTAATTTATAGATGTCTTTTCATCTTATAGAGAAGTTATATGAGTAAATTTTTACAAATTAATCAATAGTGAACTAATAAAAAGCTTATGAAAAAATTTATTTCATATTTTTTTTCAAAAGATTTTTCAAAAAAATATATCCAAATAAGTCCATAATTGAACGCATAAAAGAGTAGGCAAAAATAATGCTACGATGGATGGACAACGGACAGCTTGTGCCTACTTTTGGACATTATTTTTATTCCGTTTCTTTTGATCCAGTTATTTTCATTTCCTTATGTAGTTTTGTTTGGTGATACAGACTTAAGTTTACAAAGATGTAGCTGAAGTTTTCTTCTGCTTCTCAGCATCTCATAATAAGTGCAACATTATATTTCCTTTATTTTCTTTTCTAAACCTTATGGTGTATTGGGATGAGAATAAAAGAAAATAGAGAGGGAAAGAACACAGATTAAGGGACTTAAAGGCTAAAGCAGTAATCCAAGTTTGATGGTGTGATAAAGAGAAAGTGGAATAGGTTTGTGTTTACTCTTTTTATTTATATCAATGACAACTTGTTATGAGGAGGAAATTTATCAATGAAGTCCAATTTTTTATTATTAATCTTCATAAACTTCTCAAAACGTTTTAAGGTGCATGGTAACTAATCTTGTCTATAAAAAGAACGCAAGATAATTGTAAAATGAAGTCTGTCCAATATCATCTTCTTTTTCTTTGAATATCATAGGGTGACAGCGTGTGTGCTAGCTAGGTCCATTTTGAAGGGTTCAAGTCCCCAACTCTACTAGAAAGGTAAGAAAGAAAGATTAGCCCCTAACTAATTTTATTTGGAAAAGTAAGAAAGAAAGAACTCATGAACAGCTATTTAAGGTACCCTTTGCACTATTAATTATCGTTAGCTATGATTAACTCACCCTAAACTGAAAGATTGAGGCGTGCACTGAAACAAAAGTGTGTTTTGCGACTGTTAATAATAATATATAAAAGTTGACATGTAAAAAAAATGTTATTTGTTTAGATATTTATATATATTGTATAGTTTTTGTATGATAAAAATTCAATTATAATACAATGTACCATACTAATGTAAATTTAAAATATTTATATTAACATTGATTTTAGTTGAATAGTCCTAAAGATTAACATTTTTTGTTATTATATAATATTTTTAGTCCCTGTAAGTTAAACAAGTCAATGTTCTTGTATATGTGAACTCAGTTTCTCCTAACATTAAAAATATGTCAATTTAATCTCTTCTAACTTTAAAAAATATGATGAATTTTTAATAAGAAAATTGAGTCCAAATAATTTTTCTATAAAAAAGAAGTCCAGGTATTTTTTAAATTTCGAGGATCAAATTTATTAATATAAAAGTATAGAGACCCTGAGTGCATTTAATAGAAAGTATAGGGAGTAAAAAACACAATTTTCCTAATATATTTCAGAAAAATAATTACTAATTTTCCCACCATCTTGTGCTTAGAAATAAAATAGCACTTACTGTTTTGGAGGTAAATGCAAAATCCCCTGAAAACACATAGGTGGAAACTCACATTCTCAGGATCTTTCATATGACACTAGGAAAATGCTGTACAATATCTACCTTAAACTCATAATGATGTAAGGCTAAAGATATGCATTTCCTTTACTAACTTGGATTACCTCTTATTTGCTATCGTCATGACTTCATGAGATTAAGCTAAAGCAGCCACAGGGCAACTCTCCCTTGGCATGTTGCTAATCACACTAACTTTTGGTAGGTAGCTACCAAAATAATGACTGTTTACATGCCAAAAGAGAGGAGCCCTATTGCTGATTTGCTCACTAAAACAGTGTTTTCAACTCAAATTGGTTCTTGTACATACAACTTCCTCTGGCTTGCATGAGATACTTGTGCATTGAACTGTCTTTATAGCTTAGAGGAAGGAATAAACCAATAAAACAATTGGCATATGCTTGAGGTTTATGCCATGAATATCCACTCACTGCTGCTTTCATTTGCTGACAATTCCTTCATGTTTGAGGCTCATACATTGTAGATTCTTGATTCCCACAGGTTGGAAAGCTTTACTGATACTTCAATTGAAAGAAGTGGAGAAAAGAAACTGACATCAAGGTTCTTGTGTCATGTCTTAACATTTCTTTTATGTTTGTTTGTGTTTGCTTTCAATGCTTCCTAGTTCAGTCAGTTTGGGAATTCTATTTCTCTATCACACCCTTCAATTTGAACATATTCCGTGTTTATAGATTTTAATGACTTTCTACAAGATTTTATTGCCAAAGTTATTTTTCTTGCACTTGTGTTGTGTCTCATTTTGCATTATAGCTAGCTAAGGCAGCTATTTTTTTTTTCCCAATCATGGTCATCCACGATTCCTTATCTTTTATACCAAGTGGCTCGGAAAAGAGAACTCTAAAATATTGTAATTTTTCAAAATGGCTCATATCTTGTCACACAAACATGATTGACAACAAAAGATCATATACTGTAAAGGGCCTAGCACACTGAATTTTAGGCACTGAATAGGAGAGATATCAAATAGGAAAATTTGCCACAATTCTACCAATAAAAACCAATAATTTGGCTAGAACAATATTAATATTAGACATATACAAATGCTAAAAGTCTTTCTAAGTTCTAACTAAAGTGATGAAACTTGGAAAATTATTTTCTAGACTGAGTTTAAAGTCTGTAGTGAGAACTCATACTTGGTTGGAAACAGGTTGATTCAAGCACTTAGCACTTGGCTCATCCAAGAAGGTGAGACTTGTGCAAATTACATGTATTCTTTAACAAGGTCTGTTTAGTCTTTTAAAAGAATTGTCTGCAATTTGTCATCAAAGTCTCTATTTTTGTAACTTAAAAAATTATTCTTTAGGTTTCTGCAATCACAGGAAAATTCCCCTCTGGCAAGTCACTATAGCTTCATGGATTGACTGACACTGCTGAATGAAATGAATGCATTTCTTGTTAGTTTGGACTACTTTTGCATTATAGGCACCTCAAGCTGTACTAGAAATGGTATAATCCAATGGAACAATTAGCATATGCTTCAGAATTATGCTATGGATACCCTGGAAGTTAATTGTTATTGGCTCGTCTAACTTGTCCTTGTTCTTCTTTTTCTTGTTTTATAGAAAGGAATATGAAAAAAGTACTCACTCAATGATCTTTAGCTTTCTCAATGTAGAAGTTTAATCATGGAAACCCTTTTACGATCCTATGAGTTGGTGAAATATGCTTCTAGTCACAAGCATGCAGCATATCCTTATCTTATATACTCCCTTGAACGTAAGTGTCAGGTTAATTTCCAATTTTAATATAACTTTTTATTCAGGCTGAAAAGTGATGGAATAGTGTAGAATAAAATAAGGATTTAATTATTATTATTTGCGCATTAATTCAATAACAAATCATTATATATTAATTAATTTTTATATAAATATTTTAAAAGACATATTAACTGACAATTTTAATTAGAAGACTGTGTCAGTTTATACTAATTATATATAACAATTAAATTCATAAAATAAAATTTTTAAGTTATCTGATTATTTAAACCATAAAAGAACCGAATAATAAATGATGGACTCAAGTCTATCTCATTTCATTTAAAACTCTATTTTATTTTTTTCTCTTCAAATTTATTTTAAGTTACGTTCAGACGAATCATAATATAACATAATATATTTACATAAAAAAGTGTTGACAATATAATCTAATATTTTTTTCAACAGAGAGTGAAATTCATGTGAACCTTATTAGTTTACTAACAGACCGATTAAATGAAGAACGACATATATTATATAACCGTTTTTTTTTTTTTTTTCTTCAGCATTCTTTCTCTTATACTCTCTTTAATTAGAAGTGAAATACAAAAAAGAAGTAAATGATTAAGATATATAAAAAGAATTATGAATGATACAAATAAAAGGGGGAAAAGTGTTATTTAGATGGATACAGATAAGAAATAAAGAAATTTCTCTTCAATTGTTTAATAAGAAAGAAAATAAAATAAAAATTAATTTCATAAAATTTTTCTCCGATTTAAATTTCAAATTTTCTCTTTCCTCTGAACCAAAAGCAAGGATTCTCTTACTCCATACTTTATTTATTTTTTTATTATATATTTTATAAAGAATTTGTTTAATATTTTACAAATTAAAAAAAAAAAGAGAGAGAAATTATTTCCTCCAATGTCTTTCCAGGATGAGATGGTTTTTGGGGTGAATTCAACATACTTTTAGAAATAGAAGATAAATAGATAAGCATTGTTGAGAGCTTTAACTCAAATCAGTTTCATACATTGTCAGATAATTAAATCTCTAACAGTAATAATGCTGATGAATCCCCATTCACTATCTTGTTTCAGTTCTCCGTCAGCCTCTTGAGTTCTCTCCAAAGTGTGTGGTGTCAATGGGGAGTCACAACTCACAACAGCTTTTTTTTTTTTTTTTTTTTTTATCCATTTCTGGATCTGCTTTAGCTGAAAACCAGACAGGGTATGAAATTGTGGTTTCTTCTCTAATCATCAATAGTAAAGTACTTTGACTGCTTTATATAATGGGTATGTTTGACCAAGGTTTTTAAGCTAGTTTCTAATTAATTTTACTAGCTCAAAACCTTGTTTGACTAAAATAACTAGAGTAGTAAAAATCACATTATTTGCTTCCTTAAAAAAATCCAGAAATTAAGAAGAAAAAAAAAAAGATGGACATGAATCGGACTAATTTCACTCCCTTGCATACACTGCTTCAATGCTTCTTCTTTTCAATGAACACACCATGGAATAGTATACAAGATTTCATATATTAAGCTAAAGCAGCAACAGGGCAACTCTCCTTTGGCAAGACATCACAAGAAGTGATCATGAATCATGATAATTTCCTGCCAACAAAGAGAAGCCCTATAGCTGGTTTGCTTATTCTCTACATCTTATGGGAGTTATTAGCTCTTGCTGTTGCACACAACATTCCATTAACATTACAATTTATAAGCACTTCAACTTATGCACAAGACATGGAATAAACTAGTAATCAATAGCATATGCTTGAGGCTTATGCTGTGAATATCCTTCAAGGGATTTGAGTGTCCCCACATGATTAGATGATTTACCTTCACACTAAGTCTTGAAAGTGCTCTTTCTCAGCAGCAGATTCTTTCTCTTTCTCTTTTGAGAGAAATGGAAAAAGTTGGACGGTTCTTGCATTTAGTGAAGGTGCCTTGGCGTTGGGGTACCAGATGTTGCAGAGCATTAGCATATGCTCATGCATGTCTTGTTCTGTTACTTTAAAGATACTGTGTATGTTTACTTGCCTTTCACAATTTATATAAGTCCAAGGGCACTCTCTATTCTAGCGTTTGTGTCCTTCGAAATAAAAAAGAAACATATACATATAAAGCATACCTTTATTTGGATCACAAAGTGGATTTATCTAGGATTTTTAAGCTCTATAAATCTCGCTATTCTGACTTCATTTTCCAAGTGCGCTGACTGTGAATTTAATTTTTGGTTTCACACTCTCAATGCTTGAAAGTTTTTCTTAACATCTATTTAAATTAGAGCCACGGGTTCTAATTTAAGTTGCAGAGTTGTTAGAATTTTATACACAGAAGTTAGTTGCAGTATACAATTCTTACCAATATCATGCTTAAAAAAATATATAAAATAAAATTATCAACTCTGAAAAGTATAAAACAATTTCTATGCAAAGACTTTATCATATCAAACAGCAATTATATTATGTAAATTACAGAATTATCATACAGAAGAAACCAATGAAAGTTTTCTACGATATAAATAAACGTAGAGCGTTCAGAACAAAATGTCCTCGCAATAACCAATCAAATATTACAAAATGTCGAATATGAAACAACGCAAAATATGCACTCCGATCCCTTCACTTCCGCCCACGGAAGAATCTTTTCCTTAAAATCTTTTCTCCCATATACCTGTATTGTACATATCAAAATAAGTAAAGGGTAAGACAACAAATTAATGCATCTTAAACTATATATTAGCATTATCAAATCACAATTTCTAAATTGATTGATATAGGTGCCAATTAATATATACTTACCTTCCAAGCATCATTACAGTAGCTTGAGGATTAGTCCCTGGTGAGCGATGAAAAGTTGATCCATCAATTACCCTTAGACCTTCTACACCGATAACCTTATAATTATGATCAACAACTTTACCAGAGTGGCACCCCCCATGGTAATGCCAAATTGTTAACACAGTGTCTATGCAATATTGTTCTAAAGAAAATGCAGCATTAGCATGTTTTGGCCTCAAGTTAACTGGCAAGTGCAACATCAAGTCTATTAGAGCTTGGACCGGCATGTTGTGGTAGCGGAATTTTGAGAATGCCTTTGAGTTTATGACATTTATGATTGTTTTCATGCCTTCAACACATATCCTTAAGTCCTCTGGATCCTGAAAATAGTTAAATGTAACTGATGGGTTATCATTGGGGTTTGTGGTTATTAGTTCCAAATGGCCTGTGGAACGTGGTCCCGTGATCTTTTCAAGTATGACTCCTCCTTTGAGAGTTGGATTGGCTAAAGATCTAAGTGTGTCTGCAACACTCTCCTTGTCTTCTGGGGGAAACGTAGAAAGTTGGGCAGACTTCAAATGAGAACAAAATTTCAGAGTCAGTTTCCTTCATATAAGAAAAAGTTAGAACTTCAAAGTATTAAGATTTAAAAAATAATATATTGAATGAACTTTTAGTATTCACAAGGTAGATATATTTTGCATGAATAATGGGCAAATCTGTTATGTGCTTCATTCTCACCAACTTTCATTATGAAACTTGGATTAATTTTATTTTTTTTATCTTTATCATCAATCAAAAAGAGATTTTAAAAGTAATGTGCTAACAATGTAAAATAATTTTATACTGTTACTTAATAATAATCCTTTATTTAAATGATTTTTAAAAAAAATATAAAAGTTAACAAATTTATAATAAATAGAGAGTAATGATAAAATGACAATATAAAATATTTTACACTCATAGTAAATGATATTTTTCTTTTGATGATGGATTTTATTTTATTTTCTAATAAAAGATAACTTTCATTAAATATGTGCTATTAAGTTTGAATAAACATATCATATATGAACATTTATAAAGAATGGACCAAATTTATCAAAGCATAACACATATCCAATCCAAAGCCCAAATAGTTATCTAAGGCTGCAAGCAGCATATGGAATATTACTGACCTGGTTTGACACAAATTCAAAAATCCCTTGAAGTCTTTCAGACCAAGAATGGCCCAAGCTCAATCCACTGGCTGTTTCAATGAAGCTACCAAACTTAGTGATGCCCACTGTTTGGATCAGAGAAACTTCAACAGGCACAGGGGAAGGAACCACTAGAACGTTCATTGGGTTATCTGCCATTCCTTGACCCACAAAGGGCTGATCCAAAACCACATTGATTCCATGAGCCTGAAGATGATTAGCAGGACCAATCCCACTCAGCATCAGCAACTGTGGGCTTCCAAGTGCGCCAGCTGATAAGATTATCTCATTCTTTGCATTTGCTCTTAAGTATGCTTTATGCATCACTCCAAATGCATCTTTGAAAATTACTCCATAAGCTTGTGGCCTTTTTTTTTCTGAAAAAAAAAAAAAAATTATGATCAACTTTAGGTGTCTGAAATTTGTATCAAAACATAAAAAACTTTTTTCCATAAAGTAAAATCAACATTTGTATAATTAAACTTTAACTTATAAAAAAAGTTTAGTTTATTTTATTTTGTCTTCTTATTTTTTTTCTCTTTTAAGTATTTATGGAAAAATTTGTTTAGACACATTCTAAATTAGTGAGGAATTTCTTATATTCAAGAAGTAAACACACTCATTCTAACAAATACACTTGATTTATTTTTGAACATATTAATTATAATTCATTAAAAACTATAAAAGCATAAATGAAACTCATTGAATAATAAGTGAGATCTACAGAGTTTTATAATTTTTAATAAACATCAGTCAGTGATAAAAAGTGTATTTGAAAAAAAATGTGTTATAGGGTGTTCTACTAGATTTTCTCTTCTTAAATCCTTACTTGTGTTATACTTGAATAGTATCTTTTGCACAGTGGCATACAGATAAACAGAAATTCTCTTGGGATCAGCATACTCTAACAAATCAGCTGCAGTGTGTCTGTTACCCTCCTTATCAAAAATTGACCCTCCAATCTTAGTCCCATCCATGTGATCAAAAGTAAAGCCATTGTAAGGAAACACACCTACTTCCAACAAACCATCCCTCACTGCTGATTGCCACTGCAACATTGGGGGCTCAAATGCCACTTTCTCTTCAACCCATTCATATGAGTCCATAGCCAAAGTTTCATTCCAATTAGATTCCCTTATGTACCTTGAACTAGCCCTTGAATAGAACCCTGCATTCAAAACAGAGCCACCACCAAGCACACGAGCCCTTGCATTGAGGACCCCATCTCTTGATATGAATGGCTGGGAAAATGATGAAGGGCTTATGTCAGAGAGGGAATTCACAAAGTTCTTTATGTTGATTTGTTCAGGGTTTGTGTAAGGTGAACCTCCCCTTTCAAGGACTAAAACTCTTGCACCTTGTGAGAGTGTTGCTGCTAGGGGACACCCACATGTTCCTCCACCAATGACTATGTAGTCATAAGATGAGATTGGTGGAGCAGAAGTTGCTTCTCTTACAAATGTGTACTTTGGAGCTGCATAGGAAGAGATCAAAGAAAATTAATGTTGTCAAAAGAGTTCGAAAGAGATATTGCCTACCTAACTATCCATCAAATCAACTAAACAAAAGTAAATTCTATGAGTTGTTGTTGTTGTTGTCATTTTTCTATTCTCAGTTCTTAGATTAAAAGGTTGCATAAAACAATTTGAAATAATAGTAAAATCAACTTTGTAACAATATGTGAACCTAATAAAATTTTTGAAAATGAAAATTAGTACCTTTATCAGGATAAGAAAATACACCAAGGAACATGTACCCAATAAGAAATGCCCCTATAAATTGCTGGTACATCCAAACCATATTGATGTTTATCTTCACTTGTTAGAAGCTTCAATAAAATCTGTAGGTCTTCCAAAAGAATCGAAGCCCTTTTTATATAATATTATAACTGAAAAATTAAAGTCACTACTTCATGCCCAACCCTTTTCTCTTGCGTATAAATTATGTTCGTTCAACAACATTCAATTTGTGTCTCATTCCATACAAAGATTAAGTGTTCTTGAAACAGTTCGAAATGCATGAAGTGTGACAATAGCATCAATTGGATCTCTTAAATTCCCTTAGAAATTATTCTTTGAAATATCTTGTGTTTAACCAACAATATTGACAGCTGACAACATTGTTGTATCACAAGCATAACAAAAGAGTTTATATAAACTCTCAAGAATAGAGGTGAAGAACATGACACATGAAGGCTTTTGTTATCCAAGACGTTGTTTCATATATTTTTTCCTTCACTAAATCCTTACACTGACACTTTTTTTTTTTTTTTTTTTTTACTCTTACACAGAATTTTGAAATTGTTTAAAAAATATTATATTAACACTCCTTTATATATTACACTAATCTCCTTTAATTTTAAAAAACATTACATTGCATTATGACCCTTTTTAAAGAGTTAAACGTAATTCAAAAAATAAAAGGATACCAGATACAATTTTATTTTATTTTTAAAAAGCAAAGAAAATCTAAGGGTAATTTACTCTAGCTAACTTCAAACATGTAAGGTTATTCAATATTGTTTTTCATCCTTTCTTGAAGTTAGCTGTAAGAAAAGATAGATTATATTTACACAGTGTTGATTAAAAAAAAACAAATCAAATAAGGAATACAAAACATGTTGATGCTCATGTCGAACCTTCAATTGTTAGAATATCAATTCCAGTATTCAAGTAAGAGAAAAACGATTAAGAAATTAGCTGATTTTGTTAAAGAGAGTAATGAAGATGTGCCATTTGTGAACAGAACTGCAAAAGAATAATTAATTACCTGAAAAGAAAGCCATGGTCCATTTTAATCCTTAATAATTTGCCATAAAAATTAGAATAAATTAAAATGGTGATCATAAAAAAATAATTAATTACATGAAAACACATGCATATAAAAATATTCATACAAGACAATAGAAATAGAATTCATTTTATTTTGATTATTAAACAATTAACATTGATTTTTGATGTCCTGCAAAAATAAAAATAATTAAGCAGAAGCCACTCTTATTTATCAGAGCCTGGTTTCGATCCAGGGACCTGTGGGTTATGGGCCCACCACGCTTCCGCTGCGCCACT
>JBBMKG010681420.1:0-10594 GCA_037834515.1 Lespedeza cuneata | reverse complement strand
CTAGACCTAACCCACCCCAAGGTCTTGACACACACACCTTCCCCCGATTCCAACTGGGGTTGATTACCTATTTATCCCCTCTCCTAAACATTCACCTTTTGCTGTTCATTAAATAATTTAAGGAAATTGACCACTTTATTTTGTCACAGTTCACACTCATTCAAGCACTAAAGTAATTTTCAACGCTCACACTCATCATGTGAGAGAGTTTATGATACCACATGCATGCATCAAATATTTCAAAACGGCACAAATAAGTAAATGTCAGCACGGCATGCAGCCATTTTTAAATTATTTTACTCTTCTTCGTTTTTAGTTTTGTTTTGCAACGGGATAAAAATTAATCTAAGCAAAAATATATATCTATTAAATCTATTGAAGGGATTACAAAGGGTACCAAAACCATTCACAAAAGTTTGTGTAAACAACTACTTTTTAGACCAGCATAATTAGTGTAGTGGTTATTGTCTATTTATAAGCCGAAAACCTCATAAATATATGATAACCACATGCCCAATGAAGCAACCTACCCCAGATGTAAATCCCGTATTCAATTAGCAGCTACCCTTTGTTAATTGCAAATTCGAATGTCTATGGGATAAGGAGATTACTATAAGACAAAGCAAGCTATTTGTTTATATTAACCATAGTGTAGAATTTGGGAAGGTACATTTGAATTGAAAACTGCGTTAAGTCTGCGTTGATATAGACCTACTAAATTTCCTTAAGTTGCAGCTGGCCAGCACCATGTACTGAGAAGAGAGAAAAACACAATATTTAAGTGACATTTCAATAAAATTCATGTCTTTTTTTTTGTTATAAGTGTAACTGCTAAAGAATTAATAATATTGATTATTTATTTATTTTTGTCATAACTCATAAGTGAGGTGGTTTGAATTCTAACTTCGTTATCTCATGTTAACACTCAAGGTCCCCAATTATGTTCGTCATTGCTGCCAAGTGGTTCACACTTCATCCCACACCTAGCGGTTGTTGTCCAGTTATTCATACTTCATATTAATATTATAGTAATTTAAAAAATTCGACATAAATCGTTAATGATATTTATCGAAGTCATGTACAGGTTAGAGAGAAAAGATTTGGATAATTTGTATGAAATTATCAATTCAAAGTTTAAACTGTAATTTAATGTACCAAAAATGTAGATATTTATTAAATTTAAGTGTTTATGCATATATTAATTACTTCATTGTTTTTTAAACTTTTCCTATTTATACTCCCCATCTTAACTAAATACATTCCTTTTTTCTATTTTTCTTATATTTTATTATAATAAATAATTACTTAATTATCTTTTATATTTTTCAATCTTATTCCTATCTATATATACCTTACTCTAAAATTATACTCCCCTTCATACTTCCTTCTAAAATAACACACTCACACTCCTTTCCTTTTTCACACAACAACACTCTTCATTCCATGAGACATTGGCCCATATTTTTCCCCTTCCATTAGGGTCACTCTTTAGTCATAGACATCTATTATGAAGTTAAAAAGAATTTAAAAAAATGAAGTAAAGAAATGAGAAAAAATAAAAAGAAAGCTAAATCAATACCATAAAGATATTTTTGAAATATAATATCATTGATCCGAAATGGAATATCACTATTCCAGAAATATTTTTCTGGTGATATTATTTTTAGATTTTGGAAAGTTTTTTTTTCCAGAAAGATTAAAAATTATAATATTTTCCAAATATATAACTAAGAATAATATAGATTCTATATATTAAAAAAAATGAAAGATGTTTAGATAATAGTGATTATTACTCATAAAAATTGGAGATATATCTTTTTTACCTAAAAAGATATTTTTGGTATAAAAATATTTATTATAATAAAAAATATGAGAAAAATAGAAAGTGGGTTAAGAGGAGAAGTGTAAATAGCCAAAACGATATGTTTTATCATATAATAGCGGGCTGAAAATTTAAGTGGGCTAAAGTGAAGAAATTTCTGTCCAAGTTCATACTCGTGTATAGCCGAAATATAGCTTTCGACCGATGCCCATTTATATATTCTTCTGGATCGCCCTTAATTATTTATACTTTACCAAAAATACAGTAAGGATATATTTTACTCAATCCAAACTAAGAAGTAATAAATATGATGAGAGGATAACATAAAAGTATGAGAGTATATAATTAGTTGCTTATTATCTGACATTTATAGATAAATAAACTACTTTGGTTAATTCATGCAAGTGCTAAACATGCTTACTTGGTGTTTTAACAAAAAAAATTCATGATTCAAAACACACCAACCCCTCACTCATTAGTTGATAAATATAATAACCACTTGCTGAGATCAAATACTACATGTAAGGTAATTCAGTTAAAATAGTCATAAAATAGGGCAAAGGATTTCATTAAAGTTTATTCAATTAAAATAATCAAGTTTCAAACCATTCAATAAGAATTTTAAATCTAACAAATCATTTTATTTAAATAAATATAAATAATATTTTTTACTAATATATTTATATAATATTTTATCATGTATTAAAATCATTTATTTATTGAAGTTTAAGTATATATTTTCTAAATATAAAAAAAAGTATTTTATATAAAAGAATTAAGCTTAAGATATTTAGAGTTCAGACTTAGAATGTGTTTGATTGCCCGTTTGAAACCCTAAACATCCGTTGAGTATGTCTCGAACACCGCACTTAAATATTTGACAGCTACTCTTTCCTGACTCGTTAAACGTGTTTCTCTTCTAAACTTCCTTTGAAGCCTAAGCTAAAAGAACTAACTGTTCCGTTAAACGCTATTAGTTGAACATTGATTGCATGTTTAATAAAGGAAGCAAATCTGTTTGATTTTGAGTGCATATTGATTTCACGACTAAAGGAATGCCTAGAAGCCGTGTCTAAAATTAAATGCTGCACATTCGCTTTCATGTGTAGATAGCCTAGAAACTTATGTTTGAATATAATTAAATATTAAATATAATATATATAATTAGACACGTAATAATAATGATAATAATAAGAAGAAGAAATTAAATGCGGTTATTTTTCAATTTATGAGACAATTATTATTTTCTCATTTAAATTTGTTTACACTGATAGGTTTAAAACATCAATGGAGGATTGGAATGAAGAATATATAGAAGATCAAAATGAAAAATCTACCTTACTTTTTCTACAGGATGATATACAAAAGGCCGAAGAAGTAAATGCATTGATTAGTGAGTACGCTATAAAATATTTATGTAAAGAGCCATGTAGAATTAGTGAATAAACAAGTCATTCATAGGTGATGGAAGTTTTCCTATTTTGTACTTTAATTTGGAATACATACAATTAATTATTATTATTATTATTGGTTATTTATTATATTGTAGTTTAATCAGTCTTGTATTTTTTTTTTCATGTTATATCATGATTAATTGAAATTATTATTATTATTATTATTATTATTATTATTAATTAGATATTAGAATTATGTTTTTAAGTGAAATATTAATAACAATAATATATAATCAATTTAATAATTTTTTAAAACTAACAAAATAAATAATATTAATATAACATTATAAAATGTATACCCTTTCAACAATTATACATTTAAAAGTGTTTTCCATTAATATCATCCAAACATGCTTCATTTTAATAAAAGTACTTCTAAAATAATAATATCCAAATATAAATCAAGTTACACTCAACCTACTTTTCACCAAACTGTGGTTTAAAAAGTTGAGTTTAACTCGATTCTAATTTTTCAACTGCAGTCCAAACACACACTTAGATCTTCAAACCTTATTACCATAGTTGCACACACAATGTTCAAACACGGCATCAGCTTCATGATCACATATTGTTTCATAATTTTAGTTAACAAAAAGTGCCACTAACATAAGCTTTTAATAAATAAAAAACAAAATTTTGATCATTCAGGAACCAACATGCTGCGCGAGGTCAGCCAAGTTAATTACCGGTGGTAACATGCTCATCCATCAAAATTAGTACACTTCTGCTACAATCAAAATCCATACTTACAATTTACAACAAGATTTAAATGTTGTAAAAAAAAAAAAAAAAAAGGTAACTATTTCCATTGGAAACTTCTCCACACTAGTTACTATAATTGAGAACTATTTAATATATTTTGTAGTTAGTTTCCCTAGTGCTACTTATCCTGGTTCCCTTTGGTTGTTGCAAGAACCTCAGTCCTTCATAAAAGAAAATAACCAAAAGAAGTATCTGACCAAAAAGGAAAAATCTTTGTACAAAGAAAACTATTGTTTAAAGCACTGTCACTTTGCTTTAATTCTTTTCTTTCCCTTCGTTGGTGTTGCAGGTTTTTGACCTGCAGCCATGCGTTCAACCTTTTTTGGTCGACCACAACCTTTCTTTTTTACAGTCAAGGATTCCACTGATGATGGAGAATCAACTTTACTAGGTTTCTTAGCTCCATGTGACACCATAGAAGCAGAGTTGTTTCCACCAATAGCCTTTGCAACTATTTTTCTGTTGCCTGGCCTTACACTTCTTGGTTTCACATGAGGATTTTGCACAGGTAATTTAATAGGCGCATTGGTAGCTTGAGTGGTAGTTTCTTTGTTGCTTGTACCATACAAACTTTCCCTCATTTTCTTGGTGACAATATCTCTTAGCATCAGAGCAGATTTGTATTCTCGAGTGCTCTTAGAGTAGAAGACTAAAGCATTGTTAGTGAGCAGAAGCAAGTCTCGGAAAAGTTCTACACATGACTTAATCGTTTGGCCGCTAATCCTTGACCGAATGGTGTCGAAGTCCATGTGCCGCCGGATCATTTTCTTGTACCTTCCTCTCTTCTGTTGTTAAATAGTAGTGCACAAGTCATTAAATGACTGCTTAATAATGTCTTGAACCTCCATTTGTTATTACAAAATTTCCAAAAAGAATAAAAATGCTAAGATAAGCAAAATTCTACATAGACAGCATAGTGATGTACTTGGTAAAACTAGGAAGGAGGTGTGAAAATTGATGAAGTATAAAATATGAGTGAAATCAGAATGATGAGAAGTTTCAGTTCCTATTACTCAATACTTGCTAAACTAAAGAATATTTGTATTTTGACCGTACACCCAAGAGAACTGCAAAAATTATCACAAGCCACTAGGTAAAAATCAAAATCCATTTATCTGTGAGTAGCTTACAAAACCTAGAACATCTGCATCTAAGAAACTACTCGATCTATCATCAAAGGCTTTATGGTGAGAAAACTCAGAAACTACCTATAGGTGGAATAATACTATTCGACTTTTTAATTACACATACCTGACTATCCAGTCTGCGTCGGAAGGCAGAAGCACCTTTAGTCTCAAAAATAGAATCCAAAATCTCCATCATATCTTCCACTCTATCCTTTTTCATGTTCCTACTTCTACTTCGATCATCTACACCACAAGATTTGGCAACTTCACCACAGTTGCTGGTAGAACTTTCCTTGCACCAGGACAAAACATCAGCTGAATCTAACAAATCACTTTCCCCCACACTTGCTTCCTTCATATTTCTGCCACAATCCTTCCTCTTCCTCTTCCCTCTCCGTTTTTTTAAACTTCCTACTTGTCCTTCATATATAGTATGTGCCAACTTATCTACATTCAAAAGTTTAAGCTGCTCAGTGGAGTGTGAAACCTCAGGCTTAGTTTCCATATCTTCAGCGGACGCAGCCGGAACCGGAAGTTCAGGAGACCAGTTTGTCCTGGTTTCATGTGTGAAACTTCCAGCTGATAGCCCATCCTTTGATGTCTCTTTGGTGGAAGATTCAACTCTCTCCAATTTCTTTGAAGGTACATGTAACTTTGGATGACATGATCCCTTCTCAACACGATGATCCTCTTGATTCTCATTCTTCCCCGCTTTGAGATTTTCAAGCTTAGATTCAAGAGACCTGGAATTAAGATATTTCATAAACTACACCGAACAAAGCACACTAGTTTACCAATAATGAGTTCACATTTCATTTAATGGAAAGAAATAGAAAAAGCTCAAAGAAAATGAGGCATGCTGTTTTTAAGAATAGAATCTGTGTTGTCTTCTCACACAAAAACTCACTTTGAAGGAAAAAAATGCAACTAACCCAATTGAATCTTCAGATAGCTCTAGAGCTCTCTTCAACTCTGCTACTCTAGTCTTCCTAAGCTCCTCAAACCAAGCCCTGATGCCATTTTAGCGCAATACAATGAGATACAACATGCAACTTCTATTGAAAAGATGTACTAATAACTTGGGATTTTTTTAAAGGATTTTCTTTAAGAAATGTATTCAACTTACTTGTTCCCGGGATACCGTTGTTGCAAGTCTTCATATTTGGCTTTACATACCTACAAAAACAATATCTCTACTACAATTAACATTCACCAAATCATTTTTCTTCATTTGTTTTTTAGTTAAAAATTAACAAGTAAAGCAAACACTACACGTTTATTTTTTGTTTTTATTAGTTGACATGTTTTTCTTGATAATTATACAAATGTTATCTTAATTTTCATTTCTTTTGTAACATATTATTATATACTAGAAACAACAAATATTGTAAAAATAATATGACATTTTTGTAATCATATTATGCATAACAATAATATAAAGATATCCCATT
Source organism: Lespedeza cuneata (assembly GCA_037834515.1). NCBI lineage: Eukaryota > Viridiplantae > Streptophyta > Magnoliopsida > Fabales > Fabaceae > Lespedeza > Lespedeza cuneata. The sequence continues at coordinate 3,978 of JBBMKG010681420.1, read as the reverse complement.
TTGCTTTACACATTTGTTTTACCTTTTTTTCTATTTTATCATGTCTTATTCTGAAAATTAAAAATGAGCATATAAAAAATAGGGGATGTATTAAACTAAGATGGAGATTTACTCATATGATTTTGTAAAACCAAAGACTAAAGACTCAACACTGAGAATCTCATAGACTAAAATGGAGATGTACTCATATAGTAATTTAATTCCCATCAATGTAATTCTTTTAATGATATAATTGACAATTTGATACAGGCATAGCTAATTCACGAAAGCCATCAGTTAACTACCCATGCCCGAATGACATGGTCATAAGACTTTGCTACACAAATTGAATCAAACAAGGAAAAGAAATAACACAAGTGAAGTTTGGCCATAGACAGGAATTATTTATTAATTAAAGAATATCTTTTTAAACCTCCGTACATTTCACATAAAATAGACATGCTAATCACGATTTTTTAATGTCATGCATGTGCTGATGCTGATTAGCATAATTATAATAAAAATAATAGGGTATTATCATTTATCATGTTATAAAACAAACAAGGCAAAGTATGCGTGCCACCTCAACGACCATGTGGAAGTTGGAATGTAGAATGTAGAATGTAGAATGTGTAACGCATTTCGACTAAGTGATGAGAACCTATAGAAAAGAACATTTGGCACGTGGATGTCACCCATTGTGTGTAGACACGTGTCATCCACAGAATAGGCACCCTAAAAAATCTATTTTGTGTATCTTTAGTTAATGATAATAATAATAATAATAATAATAATATTCTTTACTTAGCAAGGTCCAAGAATTGCCATTGGCTTAGCGTCACAGTCGTCGATTTTCTTTTCTTTAGTTGATTAAAACAATTATTTGTTGTTAATAACGACCCATAAAAACGACCTACACATTCGTTGACTAATAATTCATCTTACTTAATTGTTTTAAGGAATAAACTATCATTAGATTCATTGAAATTAATAATTAATTATAAGCAACGAAGCGAGCTTAAAGAGTCAAGAGAGATGGCTCACGAGTCACGACCGCGTAAAGGTTGTGACACGCAAAATTAAAACGCAAAAAATAATTAAAAAGTGCATGAATTATGAATATGAATATTTCATTTTCCTAAGCTACCTGCTTTTGGTTTTACTCCTTATCTTACTTTCTAGGTTTTTTGGGTTTCCATTTATACCCCCGTCATCAAATGCATTTCCTTGCAAATGTGTCATCGAATAAAAAGACAACGGTTAATTTATAAGCCAAAAATGACCTAGAAGATTCCGGGACCGTGCGGGGCAACTAAACAAATACAATCAAATTTACCTTTTATACACATAAAAATAAATAAATAAATAAAATTCCTTTGTCAAAATGGTGAAATCAACTCCTTCCAAAAATGTAATTTTAAATAATAAAAATTCTAAGTCTTTCACATTAATCCTCGAAGTAATTTTTTATTATTAAAATATGTTTACATATATTCATATATAAAACTTTTTTATGGAAGAAGATATCCCATTACAGAGAAAACAATAAATAAGCAACGAATTTCGGATATAGAGTAAAAACTAAAAAGCATTAAATGCAAGTGAATTTCTTTTCTTTTTATTTATTTGGAAAAAAATAGAGAGTAAGAAAAGAAAAAGAAAAATTTATTTATTGAATTAATAATAATTATTTATTTACCTCGGGAGTAATGTTGTAGGGACAAACTGTTCGTGCCCGGAGCTCGGCGGCGACGACGTTCCAATCTCGGGTTCCGTGGCGGAGAACGGCCCCACCAAGGAGGAGCTCCTCCCAGGTGCCCCACCTCCCCATAACCTCCGTTCCCATCACCGTCCACGTGTACGTCTCTGATCAAAATCACAACAACTTTTTTAAAAATAATAATATTATCCTACGCACCCGGCTCACGTTAGCAAACACCGCCCTCGTTTAAAAAAAAATCCACCATATTCTCCGGCGACCGTAAAAAGGGAATAAAAACGACTTGCGGTCGTGAGAAGAGGCTTTTGGGTATCTGAAAACCGGTTTCGGCGATGTGGGTATGGAGGCAGAGGGTGGCAAGAGCGATTTTCCGGCGAGAATTGCGCGGAAAGAGTGGTTTTTTTGTTTAAGGTGTTTTTTTTTCTGAGAGGTTTTTTTTTTTTATTTTTTTTTTTATGGGCGTGTTTGTTGGGGAAGAGAATGCAAATTTAGTTAAGAGAGTATGCGTGAGACGAGGGGATGAGGGATTCTAATTGTTGCAGCGCACAGAAAGGTTTCAACTTGAAGTGAGAAGATCTCAACAGAAACAACAACAACAACAACAACAACATCATAAGCAAATCGGAAAAAAAAATAATGGACGATGATGAGTGAGACAATTGACAATTGTATTTTCCTTATTACGGGTCCTCTCTTTCTCTCTCTACCACTATTTTCTCTCTCTCCATATGGGGTCTATTTTATGGGAATTTTTGTGTGAAGTGACGATTATGCCCTCCACCACTTTTTCTATATTCTTCAATTAGTGACTAGTGACTTAGTTATTTTATTGATTCCATAGATTGCGAGCTTTTTCAAGTGGGGGGGAGGGTGGAAGCCTAATTGTGGCCTCACTGTCACACATGGTTTAGGATTTGTACATTTTCATGTGCTCTAGTTTATTTTGTTTGCTAATAAGTTTTGCATAATCAGAGTTTTTGTTTTCCTCCTGGTTGTACTTGTTATGATAGCGCCATATTAATGACAAGAACGTCCTTGTTAGATTTTATAAGGAAAAATATCAAAGTTATTTTTCAGGTTTATAGTCAATCAATCTATTCATTGCCTACCCCTTTTTCTCTCCATCTCCCGTCTACACTCTCTGGGGCTATGTTTTGACATAGATAATTAAATAAGTCAAAAATAAATAAGAAATAAAAGGAGATTAAAAATAAATAAGAAATATGTGAGAAATAAAAATATAAAATAATAAATAATATGATTCAATTAATTATAATATCTTAATATAAGCTTTTATTGTATTATAATCAGATTTAACAATTAACGGGGTTTAATCCCCAGATAATTACACAAGATAGAATTATATATGTGCTTGTGCGAGTTTTAAACCGCCACAGTTAAAAAAAAATTGTTTTTTTTTTTTTTTCTAATTGTGGTATTATCTCTCAACTACTTCCATTTATTTTTAGTTAAAAATTTAAAAATAAATAATTATGCTTTTTTTTTCAACTTTTAAATCTTTCATTTATTTTCATAATTATTTATTTTTATCTCTAATATTAAATTGAAATCGTTAAATGTTAGCATATTCTCACATAAATGTTTTATGCGATATGATTCTAATTTAACATCAAAATAAAGACGCTAATGAAATATAAATGAAACTAAAAATTGACAAAAATATATATTTAAAAAGATGAAAAATCAAAATATAATTATAAATAATTTACTTGTTTTGTTATTACTAATAAATTTTAACTAATAATAAAAAGTATATTAAAAAAGCTAACGTGTTAAAAAATATATTCATAACATTTTTTATGGTGAAAACAACCATAAAAATGCAAAAGGGATGTGCGTGTTCATGAGTTTTGCTTTCAAAACAACAAAATGAGTGTTTTTGATGCCTGCTGAGAGACAATACAAGGAAAACAATATTGAATAGTATAACTGTTTATCTAGTCTTTTATTCGGTGAATGATGCATAAAAAAGTATTCGACAGAATATTATTCAGTACAAAAAAGTATTCAAAAGAATAGTAAATTCTTTTTCCGATACCTTTGTGTTATTTATATATGCGATAATATTAGGAATAGCAATAATAACGATAATGATAATCATAATAATAATAGTTATAATAACAATGATTGTATTCTTTTTTTTTTTTTTCTTTTTTTTTTAACTTTTTACGTAGCAAAGATTATTATACTGAAGGAGTAAATTGAGTACTGTTGTCTTTATTGTAATAGGTAATTTTGTGTTTGGAACAATTTTTTTT
>JBBMKG010681419.1:0-10588 GCA_037834515.1 Lespedeza cuneata | reverse complement strand
TGGTAGGTCGCAATCGATTTCGGTAGCTAATTTGGTCGCTATATATTTGTAAATACAAAACTATTATTGTGACCGAATTAGTGACCGAATAGGACTCTAAGATAGGCATCGATTATTATTCAGTCGCTATCATATGATGTTAGTGACCGAATTACATTCGATCGTTATAATAGTAAAGAATATTTGAAATTAGTGACCGCAATATATTCGGTCATTGCTTGTTGACAACATTAGCGATTGGAATGATTTCAGTCATTGATAATTCAGAATAGTGATCGAATGTAGTTAATATACTAATTTGAAATAGGACAAAACTTATACACAATTCTGTGTGTGCAATTATTACTATTCCCATTCCCACTATCAGATTCCCATTTGATGGCGGAGTATGTAGTTGGATCTAACTATTTTTCCACCACTTCAGTGAGGCCTTTCATTGCATTCGGTGGGAAGACCACAATGATTTTATATAGGTTGACCTCTCTCGTGGTTTTGGAAGGGTCTTCAAATCTACGCTCTCGAATTCACGTATCGGATCTACACTCTCGAATTCGCTTCGTTTCTCTAATTTGATTGAAATGCATGAAGCTCTTGTTGGAGTCTAAAAAGCCTTGACAACCATGGCTCACGACTTTATGGAGAGCCTCAATTCATTAGAAAATTAGATATGCTTTTGTGCTTGGTTTTGGGCACTACGCTTCGTCACACGTGTTTTCTTTTCTTTTCATATCAATTTTTCACAATTACAGTACAATAAATTTGGAATTACAATGCACACATATTTCCCAACAAGTCTCTCACAATTTGGGTCATAAGCTTGGATATATTATTTTTAACAACTTTGGTCATAAAGTGATTTATAGTGCTCCAAGTTTAGAATTCTTTCACAATTACAATGCACACTTATTTTCTTTTCTTTTCTTTTCAGAGCAACTTTTCACCATCAATGACCACTACCTACTGAAATCACAATTTTATGTATAAGTGAATAGTTATATGTTGAGTTAAAAATAGGATAGAAGTAACGATTTGGCTTTTTGCAACGCACCTAATTCGGTCGCTATTTCGGTCATTGACTATTTTGGCGACTGAAGTTAACGATAAAGCGACTAATTTTGTCGGTCGCTGAATTTTTATTTTTTTTTGTAGTGATAAATAGGTGAACCAATTATTACGATAATTAGAAGGAAAATAAAGGTTTTATCGATGATAGTCAACGATGGAGCCAACATAAATGGCTAGAGGGCCGACTACAAAAAATATAAAATAGTAATAATAAAATTGCTTAACTATAATTGTCAAAAATTATCGACTATAAATGTCAAATATTATTAATCTCTAAAAATATAAAACGGTTATGTTGTATATCTCACATTAAATATCGATTACAAATTGTTATATATATATATATATATATATATAATATTTTATGAAAATAATACATATAAAATTATTTATTTTTTTAGTTATCTTTGTTATTTATTTTTTAGTATATATTTGAAAAAGAAAGATTATGAAAGACTAAATAGTGTGTCTGTGCCTTTACTTCTTGATTGAAAGGATTAATATAAACAATCACAATAATTCAAATTTAATAACCACATTGAAATAGAATAAAAGAACCATTATAATTGATGGCTTGATGACATAGATTAAAAAAATTCTTTCTAATTTCAATATTATAATAAAAACATAACAAATATGAGTGTTGCATATTGTTGCAAAGTATATCAATAGAAAAGTAAAATAGTTATTATATATTTGTATAATTATACATAAAGTTTGGACTCTGAGATGCTGTCGTAACAAAATTGTTTGTGTGTAACACCTTAGAGAGGGATTACTTCTTGTCTGCTTATATTCCAATTTTAAACAAAATCAGAATATAATCATCTTAGAGTTCTATGCATAAAGTAAAACTTAAAAACAATTATATAAATACAAATATATTCATACAACATCAGGGCACCTAAGGGCCTTACATTTTTTGAAAAACATAAATAAAACTAAAACTAGTCTTCTATTCTTCCTCCATGCATACCAGCTAGCTCCAAGCTCTTGGCCCTAAGCTCCTCTATGAAGGTCTCCCTATTAACCTGTAAAAAGAAAGGAAAAGGAAAAGAATGAGACCTAATATCTCAATGAGTGCTCTAGGGGACTTTAGGCTCACTATCTATCCTAGACTTCTCTCAACCCTGTGTTACTATCTCTCTGATTCTTTCCTTAACTTAGCTAGTTCTTATCTTTTATTGATAGCGACTGTCACAGCTATGCCCATTAAGGGCCTACACTCTCTTTCTAGGGTGTGGTCTCCTATCCATATTGTGACACACCTTAACGTCATTGAAGGGAAATACTCTTAGCCTCAACTCATTAAGACACTTGATTCTGTCTCTCTTAACTCTTACCACTCCTTAGGATCCTATGTTCCTAACACATTAGATGGTAATGAGCTTAGCCTTTATCTCTCTCTCTATGGATGTCCACTTTGAGACTTACTCCTCTCTTGCCTTCAAACATTCTCATCTAATGCCTATGACTCTTTCTTAGCTCTTTGCCTAGTTTCTAGGCTTTATTCTCCCTCTAACCTATCTTAAGCTTTGGGGTTACAAACACAAACAAGTCTTAACAATCTAACAAACAATGTCACATACCCCTACTTTATTTTTAATGTGTTCTTCATTTTAACTTTTTATTATGTTACATTATGTTTCTGCCTTCTTGGTGACCATCTGTTATCACTGGGAAGTGCCATTCCTTAACCTCTTACTGCTATCGGTCCAAGTAGCCAGTTCTCCCTTCATTATCAAGGGGTCCCCGCTGCCCATCCTTCTTAGAAAAGGATGTTGTTTTTCCCCTATGAGTCGAGAGGTGGTAGTAACCTCCCCATTTGGCTCAAAGTGGCCTCTAGTCTCTTTCTCTTGCAACCACTCTCGGTTGCCTGAAAATTATTTTCTTACTTGAAAGCATGATTATTCTTTTAAAACTATTTTCTAAAACCTTTCTCTCTCTTTAAAACTTGGTTTCTTTTTAAAAACCTCTCCGCTCGTAAAACTTCTTTGAAAACTAAGGTAAGATGGAAATGAGTCGAGTAGTTTGTTAGGGGCTTTTGGCTCTGCCTACTCAGGGCTTGGCTTGCTTACTATAAAGGTCAAGTTCAAGCTTTTTAAAAAGCCTTTTTAAATAAAAAAGGCCAAGCTCAAACTATAAGAAAAGCTTGTTAAACTTGACAAGCTGGCCTATTTAAATAATAATAATAATTATTAAGACAAAAACTTTAAAACTCTTGGCATTCTCACATAGTATTAAATAGAAAATAACACTCTTGTCATTTTATATATTACTTAATCAAAATTTTATAGGTTCTTTTTGTTTTAGTTAGTATTTCACTTGGCTTTAAATAATTAAGTGATAAAAAATATCTTTAAACAAGCTTTTAAATAAGCTTGTAGGCCAAGCCAAACTTTTATGTAGGCCAACCCGAGCCTTAAGAAAAGCCTATGACAAGTAATGAGCCAAGCTTGAGAATTTCCTATTCAACTCAAGCCAAGCTCGAGCCTAGTAAAGCTTGGCTTGGTTCGGCTCATTTCCATCCCTAGGCAAAAGCCCCCCTATTCATGCTTTCAAGTCTCTTTCCCTTTAAAAACAACAAAGCAAAGCTTACTTTTTCTCTTTTAAAAACTCGGAGCATAGCTCTCTTTTTCTCTTTTAAAAACTTGAAGCATAACACCCTTTTTTCTTTCAAAAATGTGGTGCATAGCTCCCTTTTCTCTTTTAAAAATGTGGCGCATAGCTCCATTTTCTCTTTTAAAACTATGGAGTATAGCTTCCTCTTTCTAGGGCAAAGACCCAATCACTAGAGGCATAGGTATGAGTTCATTTATTGGTCTTAAGTGTCATATAGGTTTAGGGTTCAGTCATGGGGAACTTGGTGTAGGATCAACCTATGTGGTCTCATACACATATAGATCTCCTTTACACTATCAAAAATTAGCCTTAATCCACACATTCTCATAAATATATGGATCAACATACAATCCATTCAAATATGTTAAACATATATTCAAACCTCAAACATTCATTAAACAAGCATACATAACTATTACATACCCAAAACCCTCTCTTTCTCTTGAAAATACACCAATTTGGTGCTTTTCAGCACTTTGGCGCTCAGCACAGCACATTTAGTAACAAATGGCTGGCGCTTAGCGTGACGCTAAAGCCACGCTCAACAGAGCACAGCCACGCATCAGCGATAGTTCACCTCGCGCTAAGCGCATCACTAAAGCTGCGCTCAGCGCGAGCATGCTGATAGCATATGCGACTTCTAATTTTGATCCCCTTTTGGCTAATCTTAGCCCTCTCAAGAATCCCCACTCATCAAACATCAATCCTAAGGGTCTATTATACATATCTCACCGATCAATTTCTTAGATCTACTCTCTAATCCTCAAGACTCATCAAAAATCTCAAATCTTCTAACCTAGGGTTCAAAAGGGGAAAGGGGGATAAAACAACAAACAAGAGGAATAAAAGGTGAGGGTGGGAAGTACTCACCTCAGGGGACGGATCCCAGACACTAGGTCTGATTGGATCTTAGCTTCTGGCTCCTTCCTTCTTTCCTTCTTTCTCCTTTTCTTTTCTTTCTCTCTTCTCCCTTTTCTTTCTTTCTTTCTTTTTCTCCTTCTTTCTCCTTCTCTTCTCTATTTATAATGAGCCCCTAAGTGAGCTCCTAATGGGTCGTGGCCCATCTTGGGTCTTGGCCTGCTATTTGGATCTAATTAGCTTTCCCTAATATTTTCTTAATATCAGGAAGCTAATTATAAACCTAAGGGCTATTTCTAAAGGATCTCTAAAGATATCCTAGTTTCTACTAGCCCAAGAAATTAGGGATATTACAATGTGGGGACATTGAGGTAGAATTGTTCATTACTTTCACTTCATTGGGTAACTAAAATTGATGGTTGTGTTATGATAGAGAATTTTAAAAGACATAAAATGAATAAGAGAATATAAACATTTGTAAAGAAATGAAATTAAAAGACAAAAGAAGAATAAAAATATAATATTTTATTTTTCCTTCAAGATCCCTAAATATTGAATGTAAGATATTAAAAAAAAAAGTATCATAGAGAAGAAAACTAAGAGAGAAAAAAGAATGAAAAATATATTATTTTATTTATCATCTAAAATCCCTAAATAATATATGGAATAAGATATTAAAGAAAAGATTAAATATAAAATTAAGAGACAATATATATATATATATATAATTTTTATTTAATATCTAAATATATAAAATTAATTAATAATATTATAATTATAATTATAATTATAATTAAGAATAGTAAAAAACTAATAACCATTTTAAAAAGTCGGGGACTGACTTGTTAAATGCGTCCGTCCCTGATGATCGCGGCACTGGCATTCTATGTTTTGATCCTATTATAGTGCTAATCAATACAACCTTCGTGACCTAAATTAGTAATATAGTCGTGGCGCTGGCGCTATCTCACCCATAAAATTTTGCAAAGATTTTCTTTCCAATTACTAGTCACGGACATTCGAGCATCATGCACCCAAGAAATTTGGGTCACCATGGCTAGTTTGACCTTCAACTAATTAATTGAGCAATAACACATTAATCAAAGTCATACACATAAGAAATAAATTAACTAAAATATGCACGCTTTAAAGGGGATTGTAATAGAGTGCTTTACATTTACAACTCTCTAGATTAGAATTTTCCACATTGCAGATATAGATCTCTGCAGAATAGTCCAAGGTTTTTATCTGAATAAATACGTGTGACCCAAATTGTGTTCTTGCTTTAGATTTTTTTTTACTTGTCATGCTTTATCAGCCCAGATAAACAATGAGGGAAGTTGTGATTGTTGCAATTGCTGCTACACTTGGTAATCTATTGGTTGGATGGGATAGTTCAACCATTGCAGGTGCATATAACACACATTGTTTAATTTCTAGACCTTGATTGTAATAATTGTCATTGCTTAATTACACTCATGCACATGTTTAATTTCTCAATTTCAAGTATATGAAATTTTTTACATCGTACTCATTTTAATTTTTGTAATAAGTGTTTTAAAGTCGTATTTAGATTGATTTCTAATTGATTAGAGCATTTCCATAACTATATAATCCCCCCTCCGATGTTAGTTTGTTTATTTTATCTGTAATTTTGACTTCTATACATGAAATATATATTCCAATTCTCAAAACCAAGGCAACAACAATCTTGTGTTGATACTAATGAGACTGGCATTAGATCTCACTAACAAAACTAAACAAACAAATATGTTGCTAAAACCATGCAGGGGGAATGAGCTACATCAAACAAGAGTTCCACTTGGACACTGATCCTACACTAGAGGGGCTAATTGTGTCCACATCATTTCTCACTGGCACTGTTGTTACAATATTCTCTGGGACAGTTTCTGACATGCTAGGAAGGCGCCCTATGTTGATAACATCATCGATCATGTTTTTCCTTAGTGGTTTGGTGATGCTATGGGCCCCTAATGTTCTTGTGGTTCTGTTGTCGAGGTTATTGGATGGAATTGCCCTTGCATTGACCATAACACTCACACCTCTCTACATATCAGAGATAGCACCACCTGATATTAGAGGCACTCTCAACACTCTCCCACAGTTTTCGTGCTCTGGGGGAATGTTTGTAGCGTATATCATGGTGTTCTCATTGTCCTTGGTGGAGTCCCCAAGTTGGAGAGCAATGCTTGGTGTTGTGTGTGTTCCTGCTGTTGCTTATTTTCTTTTGACTATGTTTTACCTCCCTGAATCTCCTCCTTGGCTTGTGAGTAAAGGGAGAGTTACAGAGGCTAAGAAAGTTCTGCAAAGACTTCGCGGCACAGAAGATGTTTCAGGTCATGCTAAACTAGCTTTCTTAAATTGGTTGAGTTTTTTGACATTGTTGTCATCAACTCATCAACTCATCAACATTTGCTTGACTATATATCAATGTACTCACTCTAATTAATGCACTTCAAGAATATATAATATATGTACTGACATGTGATCTAATCATTTAAGTTTATTAACTTTTACAATAGTTATTTTAGAAATCTAATCATAGACCATCATATATATTAAGTTATTAACTTTTACTGTAACTATCTTAAAAGTTATATAAAAAATATTAGATGACTAATATTTGACTAAGTTATTGTAAAATATTTAAAATTGACTATGCATTTGATATAGTACTTGTCTCTATTTTAAGTTTTAGTCTCTATATGGGAAAATTTTAAGCTTTAACCCCAACACATTTTTAGAAGTAGTTTATCACCCTAGAAAGTTTTAATTTATAGCCATTTTAGCCAAAAATTCTTCTATACTATTAGTGTTAAAGAACAAAACTTAACTTACATGTATAGATACAGGACCAAAAACTTACAGTTTTCTCATACAAGTTAAAATAGAGACAACCATAGGACCAAGGGAACAGTTTAACCAATAATCAATAATGCATGTACAATTATAATTTCATCTTATATAATATTGTCCCCTTTGTATCCTATTATTTTAAAAAATGTTCAACGCCATTATCCATACAAGTGCAACAAAGCAATATAGATATTGATTTTGAGTTTGCTATGATCTACAGGGGAATTGGCTCTACTGGCTGAGGGTATGAGTCCAGGGGGTGAAAACACTACCATAGAAGAGTACATAGTAACCCCTGCTAGTGATCTCATTTCAAAAAAGGAATCAGCTAGGGATTGCATAAAGCTCTATGGACCCAACCAAGCAGGAGTTTCCATGGTAGCCCAACCATATAGTGGACAAGGTAGCATGCTATCACGTAGTACGTTAACTTTGTCGCGCCAGGGAAGCATTGTTGCTCAGGTTGCCACTCTCAAAGACCCCATTGTCAATCTTTTTGGGAGCATGCATGAGAATGCCCCTCCTGAGCTTGGTACTTCAAGAAGCATGCTAATGGGAGAATCTGATCAGAGCTCCCCCTATGGTACCAGTGAAAACCTGAATGCTCCATTGCTTGCGACGCAAGGAAGTGCTCTAGAGAGGGACAAGGCTCTAGGGGATGTACCTAAGAACACTGACATTGGTGGAGGTTGGAAATTGGTCTACAAATCAGGTGAAGGTGGGAAAAAAGAATTGCAAAGGGTTTATCTGCACGCGGATACTAATGCAGTGTCTCGACAAGGGTCATTTGGTTCTGGCTATGACATGCATCGAGATGGTAGTGAGGCCTTTCAGGCCGCTGCACTTGTCAGCCAATCTGTTCTCAGCGCTAAGGATGTTACAGTTAGACAAGAAGTTGAGGTGAAACGTAGTCCCTGGGCAGGTTTGTTAGATATAGGAGTCAGGCGTGCATTGGTTGTTGGAGTTGGACTACAACTTCTTCAGCAGGTAAACCAAAACTCAGGGCACATAATGAACATGTTTGGATAACTTCTTTATAACCAGTTATAAGAGAAGAAAATAAGAAGATAAGACAAATTGAACTTCCCTAATGAATCGAACCTCTATAAAAGTTAAGTGCATGAGTTGATTTTAATTTGTGGGAGAAGTTCAATTTTTTTCTTTTTTTACCTACTTTTCTTCTATAAGTACTGATTATGGAAGTTTAAAAAAAAAATAATTACCATTTTATTAGTTGGTTTTACAATACTTTACAAGCCTTCTAGTTTTTCTGTTGATGAGTTTAGTATAAGGGTGTTGTTTGGATCATTGTGTACCGCAAAAGTATTGTATAATAGTAGTTAATTAGGTTTTGCTTAACTAGTAGAATTAAATAATATCAACAAAATAAGTTTTTGGTTGGTATTGAATCAACTTATTATGGTCTTTCATTAGTAAGTTTCCTACCTACCTTTGCTTGGACGCTCTACCATCGGAATGGGGCAACATTTCCTCCCTCTTTATTTTTTCTTCACCAAAATTAAAAAAATCTGAAATAATGAAAATTATTCTTATTATAAATATCTTTATACACATACTCTTAAATGTTGGCTGTTAGATTAAACCAAGCCAAACCTTGAATAGAAAACATTTCAATCTGAGTATGTTATCAAGAAAATTAAAATTGCATTTTTTTATGTGCTTGTATACTTGAATTCTTATTACACACTACACTGGATTCTTAGATTTTAAAAATAAAATTTATTTTATAGGCTGCTGGCATAAATGGATTTCTATACTATGCTCCCCAAATTCTTGAACAAGCAGGTGTTGGGGCTCTTCTGTCAAATTTGGGCATTAGTTCAACATCTGCTTCACTACTCGTAAATGTCGTTACAACATTGACTATGCTTCCTTGTATAGCCCTTTCCATGAAGCTTATGGATATTGCTGGCAGGAGGTATGCTTGAATTTCCTTTTATTCTTGTATTAGATGGGTCGAATGTTTAGTCATTATACAAGGTTTCTACTTCTGCAAGTGTATCCTATTAAGAATTGAAATAATCTAGAAAGTGTCTCATTAAGAATTGAAATAATCTTTCTCTATAATTTGGATTCCCTGCGATCAATAATAACATGCATTCATGTAGTTAAAAAACATTAATCCTCTTATGAAGATGAGACGACTTATATTTTATTTTGTTAGTTCATGTTTAAAATACGTATGTAAGATATGAATTGTCAATCTTCATCAAATGATTGCAAAAAAATAACTACGTGAATGCTTGTAAGAATCTTTTTTCCCTCAATTTTTTGTCCCCCAACTTAAAAGTCAAAAGGTGTCATTGTCTATTCTCTAGGACAGAAAATGAGAACAAATGGCTTGATTCCATCCCATAATAGCAAAAATAAATAAATTAAAAAATCAAACCACAAGTCAACAAATCATGATAAATTGATAATGGCATTGTATATTTTCTCACGGCAGGTCAATAATGCTATACACAATCCCCATTTTGATAGTGTCTTTGACGGTACTAGTACTCCGCGACTTATTTCATATGAGTTCTACCCTAAATGCAACAATTACAGCACTGAGTGTAATGGTATATGAAAGCTGCTTCTGCATGGGACTTGGTGCGATTCCCAACATCTTGTGTTCAGAAATCTTCCCAGCAGGTGTTCGTGGAATATGCATTTCTATTTGCTCCCTTACATTTTGGATTAGTACCTTGATGGTCACATCTTCGTTTCCCTTCTTGCTCAATCTACTTGGTCTTACGGGGGTCTTTGTATTGTTCGTTGTTGGGTGCATCATTGCATGGTTTTTTGTCTACTTGAAAGTTCCTGAAACTAAGGGCATGCCTTTGGAAGTCATCATTGAGTTCTTTGGTCTCGGTGCCAAGCCTGAATGAAATGCACATGCTCATCTTGCTGAGTTTGGAAGCAAAGGCTAAATTCACTACAAGAAGCATGGAAAGAAGCAGCTGGAATTAGAATTTATTGCTTTTGTTTTCCCTAAAATTTTGAGTTTAAAATTTTGTTGGTGGAGGACTGAAACCATATTATCTTGCAATTACTTTTGTGCTTTGTAAAACCAGTTCTGAACTATGAGAACGAAAGAGAAAAATGAATTGGAATGATTCTTGAATAACAGAAATGATTCATTCAATTTCTAAGAGAGGAG
>JBBMKG010681418.1:0-10585 GCA_037834515.1 Lespedeza cuneata | reverse complement strand
GCGTAATAGAATTTTTTTCGGGTAATGTTTATTGAGGTTTCGAGTTCTTTATGGAATTCTGATATTGGAAATGGAATATACTTATTACTTGGAATGCGTTTAAGCTTGCATGCGTACATTATTTGAATTAGTGACTAGTAATGTGGTGTGTAATGGTGATTAATTATTTGCGGTTTTTTGTAATGAAGTTCAAGCTGTGATGTTGCAGTAGCTTGATTGATTAAAGTATTTGTAGTTAAATTTATCGTTCAAGAACAGTTCTCACCTCCTCGGATAGTGTAAATCCTATTTTCTTTAGAAATTATGCATCTGCTTGGGTTCTCTGCAGATTTTCTGGTTTCAAGTTTAAAAATAATATTATGAGTAGAACTTAGATGTTCTGAATTCTCCTGATATCCTTGCTGATATTGGAGGAATAATATTTTTGCTATCTATTTTGGGAAAATATCTATCACATTAGTGATGAGCTGATGAGCGGAAACGGTTTACATGTAGTTTCATATTTGCAGTTTGTATAACCTTTTTTAGAGAAATATGTTTTCATTTAATTTACTAAAAATTTATCATTAAATTGGTTTGTGTGGGGTCTCATCACTGCTCCTTTATTGCAATAATTGGAAATGATTTATGCGGCTTGATTTTAATTTGTTTTATGTTGAGGCTGCTGCTGACTACTAGTAGTAATAGTTGGCCCAGCGATAAGCAAATAGTAGCTTGAAGATTCATTTGAGCTTGGTGGGAAAGTTTTTGTGGGGTTTAGTCTTTGGGATTAACACTCTTATCTGCGTCTGCAACCAAAGGAGTATAAACACTTCAAAATATAGTGCCTTACCTGTGTTGGACACTTTGAATAACCCTAGATGCATTTACATTTTTTTTTCCTGCTTTTATTTTTGAACTTTTATAGCATTATAGTGGAGAATACTACAATAAATAGATAAGTTATAGCAATATAGCATTTTGTTATTTGTACAGTAACTAATGCCCTAATTTTCATTTTTAAATCAGTGATTGTGTCTTTTGATTTAATGCTTGTGTTTGATGTTAATTTTATGCTTCATATTTTGGATTATAGTTATGTAATGTCCTAATATTTTTAAAATGAGTAAATTACACTGACACTCCCATAGGTTTTGCAAGATTGCACAAACAGTCAAACACACTGTTTTTTCAATGTTTTACCATAACTTCCCTTACAGGGGCCATACTGTAATGTTTTTCAAATTTAAGGGCTTAGTGTAATGTATAAAGGGCGTCAATGTAATGTTTTTCAAATAATTAAGGGGTTTACTGTAGGGATTAAGAAAGACAGGAGGTGTTTGTGCAATTATTCTAAACCTTTCTTTAAAAATTTACATTTCCTGTATCAAAATATCTACATCATTATTGCATCCATGTCACATGTATCTGTGCTTTATTGTCTCCAGCTTTGCACGTATGAATGCTGATTCTCTTAAAGGTCATTGTGTTTTATTAGTACTCTTACTATTTTATACCTCCCCTTCTCTTGCTTTTTACGTAGGAGGAGATGACTGCAAGCTATTGTCTTTATCCACAAGTTGCTCATGATTTAAGATCAAAATTTGGAGGGAAGCAATGCCCTGTTTACCCAGGTTTTTACCACTCAACCACCCATGGATCTGTCCAAGCCGATGCTGGAAATTCATTTCTTGCTCTCCTTCACGGTCCTCCATCCTTGTTGCAGCATGATTTCCAGGATTTGTCTGATCACAAGCTTTGCATCTCATCTGGTGATTGTAGTGCTGCTATTGGGAAATCAGTTGTCGGTTCTATAGAAAGTGGAACCTGCCGAACATCTGGTGTGGGATTGATAACAGAAAATTTAATTAACTTTAAACTGCAAAGTTGGGCAAACACTTCTCCTGAGATTTCGTCCAGGGCAATGGTTGGTCTGAGTGATAATAGTAATATTGTCTTCCATGATATTCAGAGTAGCCATACTGCTACTCAGCCCACAGTTGCTGGTGGTGAGAAAGCAAGGGAGTCTTTTTCTTCTCCCGGCCAGTGCCATACAGGCCCTGCATATAGTCTAAATGTTTGCTGCTCTAATATTCAAACTATACCAAATATGGCTTCAGAACGGTGCTCATCTAAGTATGCAACTCCTTTTATCAGTGGTTGTCCTCGTGTGTTCTGCATGGGACAAAGTGAGTGCTAGAAGCATATAT
Organism: Lespedeza cuneata; assembly: GCA_037834515.1. Taxonomy (NCBI): domain Eukaryota; kingdom Viridiplantae; phylum Streptophyta; class Magnoliopsida; order Fabales; family Fabaceae; genus Lespedeza; species Lespedeza cuneata. The sequence goes on along the minus strand of JBBMKG010681418.1, from coordinate 8,396 downwards.
TTTCTTATTGGTTAAGATTTTTCCTTGGTACATATACCGATAACTCACATTTCTATTGTCAATTTAAAGGTGGCCATCTTCTTCTTAGCAATACAGGGCTTCTTGGTATTGTTTGCTCATGCCACTGTTTCCACATGTCAGTTCTTAAGTTTTGTGAGGTAAATTCTGTCAAATCTGGTTCTACTCTAGCAACAATTAGCCACATCCTTCTTGAACAGTTAACTTCACATCCTCTGCACAATTCATGCATAATCGTTTGTCTGTTCTGACATTACAGCATTCAGGGTTACGTGGCGTCAACCCAGGGGATGCTGTTCGTATGGAAAGTGGGGAGACCATTTCACAATGGCAGAAGCTATACTTCTTGAAGTTTGGGGTAAGTGATAGCTTTGATGCAAATTACTGGTTAATGTGTCATAATACATAAAGTATGTGTGTGGTTTGGGCTTTTAGAGATGAGTGTTCCTGCTTGTTATTTTTCTTATTATTCTATTGGGAATTTATGAACTCCTAGGAATAAGTTGTCTTTCTATGATGCTGTTTTTTCCGCCCCTCCCCAAATATTGACTATGAAATCAGATGAGGATGACAGCATTTTTTTCCCTATGATCTAAGAGAATTGCTTGTATTCTCAGGCCCCAGCTTTTATTTACAAGGAATTCAAATGACTTGGATGAATCTTTTGAATATGGATGTTTTCCTAAGTTTTTCCACTGACCATGGATTTCTTTTGCATTCTTTAAGTTTCTCTCAAGACTTAGGGATGGTGTATATTCTGGTTAGTTGGGAATTGAGAGGAGGGATGCATTCTTTCAAGGTTTTTCCATAACATTTATGGTTATTGTTTACAATGTGTTTGGTTAGTGGGTAATGGAGGGAATTGAGAAGAGGGGAGGGAAGTTTTTTATTTTCTTGTTTGTTTTTCCTCATTTGGTTTAAAAATTTAGAGGGGAAAGGGGGTACATGAGGGAGCTAAAATTCCCCCTTTCCTATTTTTTTCTTCCCGCCAATATTGGGAGGATTTGCAGGGGGAGGAAAGTGATTTATAAATTTTTGGACTGTGCGAATTAAATTGCTTTGATATTTTATTTATTTCTGATCTTTTGTCCTATTTATATGTTTTTGGTCCTTCAAATTTATGTTACTTTTGTATTTGGCCCCCAAAATTTAAATTTGTTGTTTTTGTTCCATGCAATTTGGAAAATGCTGTTTTTGGTCCCTCACCAACCCGCCGTAGACTCCGTTAGAGGGACTCTGTACTTGGCAAACAGTTGCAATTTCTGGCAGTTGTTGACAGCCAAAATTTTGGTTTTTAATTTAGTTTTTAATTACGATTTCAAATTAAGTAAAGCAAAAACATTATAAACTTGAACAGTTTTGTAAGCGGTTTTAACACTTGTTGGTGGTTTTTAACCCACACAAACAAGATCAGACATTCCCTCCCAACATCATTAAACTACCACTGCCACCACAATCAGCATGCATCAAGCACCCAAAACCTCAACCAAGAGCCACCAATTCCACAAACAAAAGTAAACAATAAAAAAATAAGAAAGAGAACAGAACCTCCACCTTGACATCGTCACATTCATCCACTCAAAACATCTTGTGCAACAGGTCCCAGCCCCACGCGGTGAGCAAGTGTGTTGGCCACCAAACCTCTGCTGAGTTCTTACCCATGAACATTGATTTAGTCAGTCCTGTTTTCAGATAATTGAGGTGCTTACTGCTTAGTTTAAGTTTACTGTTGCATGAGGTATATAGCAACTACAAAGTAACTAATAACTTTAGATACTAAACTTTAGACTACCGGACAACTCAAATATGCTAATCTTAGTTTGTTCATACATAGTGATAGTTATTCATTTATCAGGTCTTTGTTGTACATATTGTCTAAGTCTTAGACAGTGACATTTATGTGAGAACTTTAGCTAGCTTATTAGAAGAGAACCAGATTTTAAAATTTGTGTGTGCAAAATTTGATGAATCTGTAAATTCATTTTACCTGTCCTTTTGTCATTGTTGGCATTGAGAGTTGAATTTCTTATTTGCATGTGTTTGAAGCAACGAGAACACTGGATGGTGATACTTTTATGATGCTTTAGATTAGGTCTCTGGGGAATGAAAATGAATGGGACTGGCCAGAAGTATCATCAACAGGCAGTCTGATGAAATCCAATGTATCTCCGTTTGATATGTCCAAGACTAATTTGTCTCGTATGTTGAGTTCATCTACAGTCATGTTAAGGTCTGGAAAGTCTTCTGACTATGTTATGTTTCCAAATACTGCTCATACAGACCACAATTTATTTATTGGTGCATTGTCCAGAAAACAAGAGACAACAATCCAGGATGGTCGCAACATTCCACTCAAAGGTTTCACTGGTATTTCACAAAACAGCTTGCGTGATCAGTTGAAAAACCAGTTAATGGAAGCTAATCCAGCTATGTATACAACTGCACCAACCTTTGTTGGAACTCAACTGGATGATGGTTGTCAGCCTATACCTCCTTTCTTTGATTCTGTAAAAAGAAAAGGAAATTTGACAATTGCTCACTGTCCTTTGCAAATTCCAACAAGCCTTTTGAAAGACCATGATTGTATCAAACAGAAGAATGCAAAGGATGGTCCTGTTGGCGGAGATGCAGCTTCCTCCAATGTTGATCTTAGGCTTGGTCAACCACCTCAGACAGGAAATCCACTTCCATCATTTATAGAACCACTGCTGTTTAATGCCCTTGCCAGTCCTCCAAAATTGCAACCTCTGAAGCAGATGATTAATAGTGCGTTGAATCAATGTCTATCTTAGCTGATTGTTTGAGTCTTATTTTATCTATTGTTTATTCTGTGTAGACTACTTCTGATTCATTTTGAAGAAACCTCTTAACAATATACTTTGTACATTAGGTGCAGAACTCAGCAGGGAGGAGGAATTGCAGAATAATTTTAGCTATGCTGCTGGTTCATTCAAAGTGGTTGAAGACCTGCCTCAGCTTAAACCCAGGAGCTTTATGTCTGATGTTAGTAATGCTTCAGGTGCTGCTAGAGCTAGATCAGAAACCAAAACTGTGGCCAAGGGTTTGTCATTTTCACCATTTCTGCAATTTGATAATCAACCTGGGGGAAAAACAAAAAGTAATGAAATTTTGGGAAATGATGGTGGCCCTATCGCACCCAAGAAACTTTATTCTGATTTTAGTAATATGCAGTATGGTTTTACTAATGTTCCCTGGAATAGTACTGGTGATACAGGAAGGCAATCAAATAATTCTGCCACAGGGACCAATAAATATTTGGACAATGTTAAAAGGGTGAGCTTTGCTAAAGACTGTAGTGCCAAAATAAATTCTGGATTTGGAGTTGGTCAGTTAATGGAATATCCAAGCCCCATCAGTAGTGCTGTTGGCGGTAGTAATAGTTGTATTTCGGGTTTTAATGGAAAGATATATGAATTGAATTATGAATCAAGCTTGCCATCAGATAAATCTGTGGATGCAAATATTTTGTGTGGTTCAAACAGTTTATCTTCTTTTGGACAAGAAAATCATGTGACTCCTCAGACATCCATTCCATTTGAAGGGGTTCTGAAAGGCCTTCCTTATCATGTTTCAAGTTCTGTGTCAAATCAGACTCCTACTTTGGTACATCAGGGGGTTAATATGGATGCTTATTGGCTAGATGAAAACACGAGGTTTCTTGCATTGACACAGATACTGGAGTTATCTAAGCAACAACATGCATTGTATTTTAATAATACGAATCAAAAGGATGGGAATTCCAGCAGTATTTCAAAAGTACAGCAGCATTATATGTGTGGGGCTTCAACATCTGAACAGGGCACTTCTGCTGCAACATTGAAATTGCCCCAAAATAGAGGGAATTGTGGGAATCCTGAGAGTACTGTTGCTGGTTCAGAGCAACCTGCTTCCCTCACAGGCAAGCAGAATGCATCCTCCCCCCCCCACAACCAATTTCTTAACGGTGTTTAGTGTTTGATTTTGCAAGGATTGTTTAATTTTAATGTTCATTTTTTTTGTAGCATATGCTAATTTGTTATTGACCTTACAGGTATGAACAGATTTTTTCATTTGTCTGGCCTGGCACCAGTACCTTTACATTCTAAAGAAAAAGGATCACAATATAACCATTCCTATGATCTTCGAAATGGAGAACCTTCTTTAAGGTGATTGCAGGCAATGCTAATGTCATAAGTGCATCTTGCTGGAAAGTGATATTTTGTAGCCTTGGTTTTAAAATCAGCATGTGTTCAGTTTACAGCTTATTTTTATGGCATCTTAAGTAGTATTATTCCCCCTAATTTTATAATTAGGTTTAGGTTGAGTGTTATTATTGTTATATTTAGCTCTAGAAGGGTGTGAGATCAGATACTGAGGGTGCATTTGGGAGAACATACATGGAGCTTATTTGGGCTTATGAAAATAGGTTTAGATTCCTATAAGTTCTTTTAGCTTATTTCAATAAATTACCTGGTGCACCTTGTGGAAATAAACTGGTTTAATTACATGGTCAAATTTACTTAGTAAGCTTTCATGCGGTGAAACATATTAATTATGTACTTAATTAAGTCGTTTAATCAAATACACCTGATATCTCAAATATGTTAGGCTGAATGTGGTGGAACAGGTAATGAGAAGTGAGATAAATTGGAGGGAGAGAAAGGTATCTTGTTGAAGTCATCAGAATGAAACCTGTCTTGTTATAAACTAATGATCTGAACGAACCTAAACCTTTTCCTACAAGCAAATGATTGTAAACCTATTAAGCTAAAGATGTGTGAATATTTGGTGTAGGGTAATTAATTCAATGACTTTGCTAGAAAGACTACAATGTAGGATTGCAGGATGTTTTGATTTTCTATGGAAGAAACCCCAGCCATTGGCTTAATCTAAAACTTGGTGCAAAGTATTTGCTGCTTAAAACTGAGAAAGCCTACCTTACTTGGTTGTGTGCAAATATGTTGATGTGCTTCCTGTTTTGTGGAAAATAAATAAGACTGACAAAGTTCAGACAACTATGCGATTATCTAGTTATTGGTGACAAAGATAAGAGTTATATTTTGCATTTCATGTATTCTGTATCTAATACCTACAGCCATGGATAGTCTGTCTTTATTACCATTCATCATAATAGTCATTAGTGTGCCTTAGCAACGATAGTCAGTATTGCAGACTGAACCCAAGTACATAGCAGAAGTGGCATTGCGTTGCATTTGTGATTTTGGGCCATCCTGTAATTTGCTACCCAGCTATAGCACTTCAGGCTTTAGGGATAAACCACTATACATTGTTATTCGGTATTGACTACTATGCCTGTTTTGTTGACACTTGTAGATGTAAGTTGACACAATCAACTTTAATGAGTAGTTTTCGCCTCAGAAGATTGTATGAATTGATTTCAAATGTCTCTCGACAAAGCTGACAATAAAAGTTTGGCATGCTAAATGTGAGTGAATGTGGAATTATTTGCTTCCTAGTATGCTGGCAGAGCTATTTAGGTAAAAATATCCATGAACAGGACTGAATGAGACAGGAGCTTGAACTTGTAATTTGTTGCTAGAATGGTTATTGTAGTTTTTTTATGCTGTTTATATAAACATCTGAAGCTGGTAACTGTTGATAAAGTGGCTGCTAGGCTTTCTGTTTATGAATGTCAATTGGGTTTTTTATCCATTATTTATTCCGTCTTGTCAGATTAAAAACCTGGGTTTCGTTTATCATATTGTCTGCAAAATTTTCTTTTCACTGGGAGTCACACTAACTATTTTTACTACTTTTCTTTCCTCCAAATTTGGTGTTGCAGCCTTGGTATAAACAAAGACAATACCAGATCGAGTGCATGTGAAAAATGCTTTGAGCAACCAGCAAATATATGTTTGTGTGGCAAGTACCCTTGTGGTGCTTGGGTAGACTGTTGCAGAAGCAATTTTTTCTCAGGAATTGAACCCCTTCGTTATAACTTCAAGAAACATCTTGCTAATGCCTGTGGTGAAACTTCTTTGAAGATGGCTTCAGGTTTGAGTGGAGATCTGAATACTTCGAATGTTGAAAATATCCACTTTGAGCAAGGTGGGAAGTTAGATGGCCAAGACTCAATGAATATCGGCTTTCATACTCCTCAATGGAGAGATGTGCCAAGTAAGGCAGTTTGTCATGCAAAATCTTTTGATCAGACAGCTACTGGTTTGGATTGGGAAGGACAAGACGGTCTTCAACTTGGAAACATTTCTTCTATGAAATGCTTCAAAAGAACAATTGATATGGGAGACATGACAAAAGAACAAGAAAATTCTAATATTTCTTCTGGTTGCTCTGCTCCTGTGGTTACTCAGGCATCTGTGGAGGTCAACAAAATTGATTCCTGTACCGATGATGCTGTAGACACTGGCTTTGTCAACAACCACCGAGTAGTTGATGAAGGGTCTGGAATTGATCAAGGCTGGTCATCAGATTTGGTTGAAAGTGAAAGAAGTGATGAGTTTCTAAGCTCAACCTCTGGGAGTTACTTGAAAAATGGTTATGTGAGAGTCTTAAATGATCGACCATGTTGCAATCTCCTTGATGACCTTAAACTGTTAGATTCCTCGATATGGAAGAAAAGACGGAATCATCATCATTTTGTGCTTTCTGCTAATTGTAAAAAAAGTCAATCTCAAAATGTCAAGAAGGGCCTCCGAGGCCAGAAGCAAAAGAGAAATGTGACAAGGATTCTAGATGCATCATTATCTTCTGGATTCCCTTCCTTAGTTTATGAAAAGAACGATGAAGGTGCTGGAACTTTTAATTCCTCTTCTAGTTTATCAAAAGAAATGCAAATGCACTCTTTGTCTAGCTTGCAAAAATCAGCCAACAAGTCTTCATTTGTTCAACTTAGTAACAAACAGAGACACACTGCCTTTTCATCCAAATTTCTTTCTTCTAAAAATCGTCTGCGCAAGCATGACAATTATGAAGTTGGCTATGAGTCAGAATCAAATTCAGATGCTGAGTTTCACACATTGTGTGGAGTTTCTGGAACAAAGAAATTCAAAAAGGATCTCACTTCTGATTGTTTTGAGCAGTATCAAATGAAAGAACCAGCCTATGAGCAACCTGAAAATGCTAAGTTGAGGCCATTCTCTTGCAGGAAGGAAAATGCTATTAGAATAACAAGGCCAGTAGTATGCGGAAAATATGGTGAAATATGTAATGGGCAATTGGCTGGAGATGTGCAGAAACCACCAAAAATTGTCTCTCTCAGCAAGGTTCTTAAATCTTCCAAAAGATGTATGGACCATACAAATGGTCAACCTAGACTAGCATCAAAAAAGAAATGGAAGAGATTGAGCATTGGCACAAGTAATGGGCACTGCTATGGGAACCCTGGTTTGCAAATTAAGGAAAACAATGAAATCCAAAATACAATAATTTGTAATGAAAGAAATGTTGACATGTCTATGGATTATTTGGAGAGAGGTGGCCAGCCACCTATTGTTTACGAAGGGAAGAAAGATGCCAAAGCTAAACATGGTGGTAGTGTTAGAAGTAGAGCTAATGTTCCATTGAAGGTGAAGAACAAGGAAATTCGGAAACAGCGAAGCATTAATGAACTCACTGCTAAAGGTGAATTTGAGCAGAGCTACTTGATTATTTTTCTGAATAATGTCTTTTTAATAAATTAATTAAAAATAACTAAGAATGATGATGCATGGATTATTTAACATACTCATATTTGGAGTAGTGTAGTAATTAGTTTGTTGTTCATTCCTTGACTTAAATGCTAGCTTTCATGCTTGGAGTTGCAAATCCTATGCTGTTCTACCAGGTGATTTGTCAGATGTTGGCTGACATCCGTTGTTTTATTTGCTATCAGTATTCTACCAAACTTTGTTACTTGTGCTGTCTGGCTTCAGGAGTCTAATAGTGATATCATATCAGTGTTGCTTTATTAAATTTATACTACAGTATTAATTTTGTTGTGAATGGTATAGTTTGTTATATACACATGCATGTCCTCTATATTTGAAATATGGTTACATGCTTAACTTACCTTAATATCTTTTATAGCTTTTTGTATGTATAGAGAATCATATTTCTGGAAATGCCTCCTCACTAAGGTTTTAAATGAATGCCAGAAACCAAAGTGGCAGATATAATGAATTGTGCTCAAGATAGGGAGCCTGGTTTGTGTAGCACAAAAAGTAGAAAGTGAGCAAATCAAAACTTGTCTAATTTCTTTTTTCTGTTTTAGAAGTATTCCATTTAAATGCCTATGCTTTCTTTTATACCGTTATTCTTTCTGTATATGACTCATTGTCATCACCATTGCTCTTGCAGCTCTATTCAAGGTCAAACGAGCATACCCACCACTAATGCTGATGCTTTTTGCTGTGTGTGTC
>JBBMKG010681417.1:0-10577 GCA_037834515.1 Lespedeza cuneata | reverse complement strand
AAAAAAAAGAGTTTGGAAATATTGCTGTTTCCCCTGAATTGCATCCGAGAAAGATGAATTTCTAAGAATTGTTTAGGTTTGGGTGTTTCTCTCGGTTGGATCTGCATCTTCTAATTTCTTGAATGATGTGATGCTTTTCCTGTTTTTTTTCTTCTTCTTGTTCTTATTACCTGCTTCTGAGTTCTGATCACGGCCGCTGTGAGGATGATTTTACAAGTTTTATTGTTAACAGTTGTGTACTGTTTCGTTCATTTTGAGGAGTGAAGGAGTCATGTGGGTGTTTTTCCTTTTTAATTCTTTTTCGGTGGGGGGATGGTGATGACTCCCAAGTTTTATTGCCTTTGAAGTCTCTGGAAGGTGTTTGAAGCTGCATTTGATGCTTACAGTTTTGAGAACTCAAATTTCGTCCCTTGGTGATTTGATTCCATGCAGATATTGAGTTTTTCGGGATATGGGTTCATTTTTCAGTGTGGGGAGTACAAAATCTAACAAAAGGGAATGGAATGGAGTCTCTCCAAATGAAGCATGTAAGAGGCAAAGAATGTCACCTACTGTTGATGAGGAGAGTCCAAGACTAATTCCTAATCTCCCTGATGAGTTGTCACTTCAGATTATTGCTAGACTTCCTAGAATTTGCCACTTCAATGTAAGGCTGGTATCAAGGAAGTGGAAGTCAACTATAATGAGTTCGGAACTGTATAAAGTAAGAAAAGAACTTGGGACAACTGAAGAGTGGCTATATCTGTTGATTAAGGTTGGAGAAAATAATCTTGTGTGGCATGCTCTTGATCCACGTTCTCAGATATGGCAGAGAGTGCCTAATATGCCCAATTTTGTCAATGAAGAAGAGCCTAGAAAAGGTTCTTCTAGGCTTTGGATGTGGAACATGGTGGAGGGGATGAGAATTGCTGAAGTTATTAGAGGCTTTCTTGGACAGAAGGATGCATTTGATGAAATGCCCTTTTGCGGTTGTGCAATTGGAGTTGTTGATGGATGTCTCTATGCTCTTGGTGGATTCTCTAAGGCTTCAACTATGAGATGTGTCTGGCGATTCGATCCAATACAAAATATGTGGTGCAAGGTGACTTCTATGTCCACAGGTCGGGCATACTGTAAGACAGGCATCTTAAATAACAAGCTTTATGTTGTTGGAGGTGTTAGTCAAGGTCAAGCTGGATTGATTCCTCTCCAATCTGCTGAGGTTTTTGACCCCTCCACAGATACATGGTCTCATGTACCCAGTATGCCATTCTCTAGAGCTCAAGTTCTGCCTAGTGCTTTTTTGGCTGACATGTTAAAGCCTATTGCCACAGGTTTGACTCCATACATGGGAAGATTGTGTGTTCCACAGAGTCTATATTCATGGCCCTTTTTTGTTGATGTTGGAGGAGAAATCTATGATCCTGAAACTAACTTGTGGATCGAAATGCCAGCTGGAATGGGTGAGGGTTGGCCTGCAAGGCAGGCAGGTACCAAATTGAGTGTTGTGGTGGATGGTGAATTATATGCTTTTGATCCTTCCAATTCCATGGACAGTGGAAGGATTAAGGTATATGATCAAGGTGAAGATGCTTGGAAAGTAGTTATCGGAAAAGTCCCTATACATGATTCTGCTGAATCAGAGTCTCCATATCTACTTGCTGGTTTTCATGGAAAGCTTCATGTCATTACCAAAGATGCCAATCATAATATTGCTGTTCTGCAGGCTGACCTGCGCAATAATTTGGATTCTTCACCGACACCCTCAACTCTGTCACAAAGTACATTGCATGAATCTCCAGAACTAGTTGCTGAATCAGATGCAGCAGTTGTTTGGAGGGTAGTTGCCAACAGGGATTTTGGGCAGGCTGAACTTGTCAGCTGTCAAGTAATTGATATCTAGATGAAAAAGCAAGCAATAAATGTGACAAGATGTGAAAGTATCAGTTTGTTGGAAGTTACATTAGTTAGCCTCAGAGAATGGGATCGGGTCCATTTGTATTTTGAGTCAGGTGTTAGCGAAATAGGGAGCGGCTATAATAGCTTGCTTGTATGTATTAATCTTTTTATAGGAGGTAAATAAGTCCCATAGGAATTGTCAATTTCGGTACTCATAAGCTAGAATAATATCAGAGAAATTCATTGTCATTATATTACATTAGATAATGCAAATAAGAAGTCAAATTATGGGATGGAAAATGCAATCGAGTGTTCAAGGCTCTTGGTTAAGGAATTGAAAAGTAATTAAAAATAGAGAGTTTTAATGGAAAATGTGCGATTTAATGTTATTAATACACTTCTATTGTTATTTTTTATATATATTTTATTCATTTCAAATTACGTCATTAAAAAATTTAGTTTGTTTTAATTTTTTTTTTTTCAAAACACTATTATATCAAAATATTTAATTAACACAGTTGCATTTGTTTTTTTTTTTAATTAGGATATTTTAGTTAAAGAGGACTATTTGTTTTAACTATTTATTGAATTTGCATTTGGGTACGGAATAGTTGAATTCGACGTCCTCGACATTGTAATAGATATTTCATATTAATATCATTGTATTTTTGGTGGAGGTTCATAATTGGACAGTTGAAATAAAATAATATTATTTTAATTTTAATAGTATTCTATCAAGTAATATAAAGTAAAAAAGAATATTATTCATGACTTCATGATATTGAAAATTAAACTCCCCTATAATTATGATAATATTAATATATTAATATTTCAAATTAAACATAAAACTAAATCTAAAATATCATAGCGTTAGAAAATTTATAATAATTTTCATTAGCAACTATAATTAGAATTTAAATAAATATAATAAACAATCATCATGATATTTAGTTAGAATTGTATTAACTATCATAACATTAGATTCTTTGATTTAAAATAAATAAAACTCTTTTTTATTATCAAATCTAATTTATTCAATTTGCCTATTTTTTTTCACCTATTTAACTTGTTTTATATTTGTTCGTTGCAAGGCCAAGGTCAAATGAACTGATTTAGTGTCTTCTCCGTTATAAGACTGGTTCGACCAATCAGTTCAGTATGATTCTAACCATCAACATGATTAATATTAAAGGGGAAAAAAAGGAGGAAAAACATTGATATTGGAATGTAACAATTGAAGTTCTTGTGGGACATAGATTGTGAACGTGTAGCTTTAATTTACGTAATGCACTATGCTGCCTTTTTATTCTATTGTCCCTACTGGATCTTCTTCCTTGTAGTGAAGTTTATTATTTATGAGATTTCCTTTGAAAAATTTGGAAATGAAGTTAAAATGAGTCTTTTATTGCCTTAGAACCAAACATCCACTAGTAGATGCAGTGAGTGGTTCATGGGTGAGATATTTTTCCAACAAGATATGATATCACAGTATGTGATCCACATGATGGATGGGGCCGAAGAGACAGATTATATAAAGGTCAATGTATATGGCATGATGGCATGCATTTAATGAGTTATTTATTTATTTATTAGTCCCTTTTTATATTTAAGAAACAATTTTTTTAAAAATTAAATATAAATAAATATTAACTACTTTTATTCTCTTTTATTTAATAGAAATTTTATTTTTAATGACTTATTTTTTATTCTTTATATAAATTTTAATGAAAAATAATTTAAGAAAATAATTTATTTATCATTAAAATTAATAAAATTAAATAATATAAATTAATTTTCTTAAGAAGCACACGTGATAATTAAATTTATTTATATTTAAATCGGATGAAAGTATTATTTTAAGAGATAAGAGAAAATACACACTCACAACAAAATTTAGAAGAAAGTGAAAAAAATTATATTAATCATTCATTGTGCATAGTGCATATATATATATAAAAGTTGTATATCATATACAAACCATTATTAATAATCTTTTACTCAATTAAGTTAACCACTTTCACTCACAAAGATAATCAACTAATAAAATTATTGTATTAACTATTCACTTAATATGATTAACCAATCTCACAAACATAATTAACTTGCTTTGAATTAACTCGCAACCTTTATCATGTGAGAGAAAAATAAATATTAATTATTATATTTCATGTAGATTTATAGAGCTATTCTACATGATATTTGTATTGACTCGAAGGAAATTCATAAGAAAATATAGTCTTAGGATGATTCTCTTAAAACTATATATATTTTAGACTAACTAAAAATGTATCTTTTTTCTTCTTGTAATTCTTGTACACTATGAACGAATTGGTTAGCTTACAGAAAATTATTCATCCGGTCATTTATGTTGGATGTTCGTCAAAATTACTTTAAAAAATCCTAACCAAACACCTAATATGACTTACTTCTTTTTGTCAAATAAACTAATTAACTAACTTGTAAGCTACCTAATTGTCTTGTTAAATCCGTGGCAGATACATAAATTTTCTTAGTGGGGGACAAAAGGCAAAATAATTTTTTTTAATATTTTACATAAGAAAATATTATAATTTTTTATAAAATACACAATTTCATGAGAAAAACAACCAAAATATTTAAATTTCTATAAATTACAATGATCCTCTACACGTTTCTATATTTTAAAAATGTTATTTTTTTTCATTATTAATATAAAAAATATATCTCTGTATATAACATAACACTCATTTAACCTTATCTCTCTTACAGTGTTAGGATGTCTTTTTTTTTTCTTCTTTTTTTTTCGTTTAGAATTATATAAAAGTGTAATTGCTTCAAAGAGTGTTCAATGACAAGAATAAGAAAAATGATTAAAATAGTGATAAAATTAATACAATTTATTCTCTTTTTTATTTATTATATTTTTTTACCTTCATGGAAGCAACACTTGTTTTTTTTATGAGAAAAAATAAATTATTAAATATCATATAAGTAAAAATAAAATTCTTGTGGGCGCAATTGTCCCCACCGTAAATCCTCCCTATGTCAAATACACCTATTATCATACTTATGAGCTTGATGCAATTATGCAATTTTTTCAGTAAAATCGGTGAAAAAATGGGAGAATTTCTCTCCAAAGAAATTACAAAAAAGAGAATATTTGTATAACAGTTGCCAGTGTGCTTCAAAATAAGATTTGAAGAATAATAAAATGATTTAATGATTAAAAGAAAGAACTATAAGAAGAAGAGGAGGAGAAGAAAAGGGTTGCGGATTCAATCTCTCCTATTAACAAAAAGAAATAAACAATTAACATTTCCCACCGTTTAAAAAAAATAGTAAGATTTGACTTGAATTCTACCTTACAGCTTAAACTAGTTAATAGCTTAACTTTATGACGTAACAATAAACTCAGCTCCAGATAATCAATATTTGGTTTAACCTGGTTTTAGTTGCAAACATATAGCTAGTTCAGCAGAAAAACAAGTTTTCACAAAATTGTTTTAAATAGAAATGATCTTGTTCCTGTACAGAAAAACAATTGCAGCATTCAGGCTCTGGTAAAAGATGTTACAGGGATATATACTTGGATTCTTAACACAAATTATTTTATTTACACAGTATTTTCTGGTGACGAACCCTTGCAAAATAATAACCTCTTGCTATAGCTGATGGGGCCCCTTATATAACACAATCTATCTATATATAATTAACAGAAGCAAGATATGATGAGGCCACGAATATCTTGAGCATGAATTATTATTAGCCTGTGCAAGGGGGTAAAAAATGCTTCCTTAATGTGGCTATAAGGAATGGTCCTTGAAGTAGGTTGATGAATTAATTTGAAGCCTTCTTAGATGCTCGAGTATTCTTAATAGTCATCATGAGTTTTTGCCTCTCACCTTCAACCTCTGCAAATTGAAGACTTAACTGAGAGTAACGGTCATGCATCTCTTTCAGTTCTGTCTCCACAGAAGAATATTTTGTCTTTAGTTCTAACATGTCCTTAATTAGCTCATTGATATCCCTGAAGCTTCGGAATACTGCTTCTTCATCACTGTGCTGTTTCAAGAAAGAACTGAACCATAGGAGAAAAATGTCTCAGTGTTGATACCAAGAAGACTTATTTGAAAAGTTTACTAGTCTAGGGACCAACTACAAACTTTTTCTAGTACTTCTAGAAAATTAATAGCTACCTTACACAGTACATCAAGAAAACAGTCAATATGAAATAAGTCTAGGTAAAAGGGTCAGATTAGTTTAAAAATTTGGATTTATGTCTAGCACTACCAAATTCTGAAGAAGCGAAAAGAAATCATACAATGCATACATATAACAATTGAACATGTGTAAACTCAAGCAGAAGTAAACAACCAAGACAATTTACTGTTACTGAAATTAAATAATGGCAAAGTTTTTTTTACTGGTCATGACATTTTAACCAAGTGAAGAAAGAGGTGGAATACTGGAATTCTAAGGTGAAGTGCTTGCAAAATTGCAACTTTATTTATAAAATCTCATTACTGTTGCAAAGGAGAGGATACCTCTGGAATTGGATGTTTGACTTCTTCTTGGTCTGCAACGCTTCAGCAAGCTCAATCTCCAAAGCAAGCACCCTTTCTAATGCATTACCACTGACAAAGAAATTATCAAAAACAGGGAACTTGTTTCCTAACTCTTGATTGGCCTGAACAAAGTACAAAACTAATAAGAATCTAGACAGAGATGTGCTACATAGCAATCAACGCAACAAGAATCATAATCATTTACCTCATGTAACTGCATCAGTTCTCTTTGAAGACCTGGAAAACTTGACTCATGACTATGACCATCTACTGAAGGAAGCATATTCTCGTTTTTCATCCTTTCCAACTGCAATCAGAAGACAGAACTTAGAGATCAGAGACGACTATAAATGTGGCAACTCAGACCAGGGAGACATAAAAGGCACTTATATTCCCCAGTGCATGAAAATACTACTTTTGAGAGTAAGGAAGACCAGAGGAATAAAGAAAAGAGTAATGGAAACTATAATAGTTGAAAAAGGGACAAATAATGGCACCTAACTATGCATTTTAAAAAATTACCTCCTTATTCAAGTGGTCAATGCTAGATTTCAAACTTTCAGTTGATGCCACATGCTTCAGTACCTCTTCTTGTTGCAAGTCCTTTTCAGTTCCAAGAGTTTGGCACCCATTCATAATACTAAATACATGAGGATCCTGTCAAAATACAGATAAATTGTTAAGGCGTACATTGGATATTGCATTGAGAAAAAGTACATAATTTCTTCCTTTTTTTTCAAAACTAAAGGCTTTGATTAGGTCAAAAGCAAATATAAGAAACAAACATGAGAGAAGAAAAAAAGAAAAAAAAATGATACTGTTTTAAAGTTTCCTTTCTCTCCAATGTACACTCCCACCTGACTATTTATTCCATACATGCAAATTCCTTTCATAGAATGGTAACAAGAGATGTTTTATAAAATTAAATAAATCAGTTACCTCTGATTGCATATTGATGGGTAAACTTGCATTCTCTGGCTCATTACTGCAAGCTGCGCCATTGCTCTCATTCAGAGCAGTCACATGAGATCTTGAAGTCTCAACCAATTCCTTCGCCAAGGTAAGCTCTACTTCAATTTTGGACTTCTCCTCATTGCATTTTACAAGAGAAACTTCAAGCTCTTGCTTTTCTTGCTTACAACATTCAAGGCTTATCGCGGAACACTCTTTTTCAGCCTTTAGCAGGTCATAAGCATTTAACAAGTTGCGTTTATCAGAAAGTACAGCCTGTAACTCGGCCTCCAATTCCAAAATCTTCATCCCCAGCTCTTCATTAATTTTTATTTGAGAAGCTTCAGACTTTTTTCTTTTCTCCGTTTCATCAATTGCATCTTGTAGTTTCCACAGCATTTCCTCGCTATGCTTTTTTGACAAAGACAGCTGTTGTCTTAGTTCTTGCAACTTTGATTCATATTGTTCCTTGATAAATGCAATCCTCAAGGACTCCTGCATAGCAACCGGTGGTCCTTCATGTCCTCTTCTGTCATGGGCGTTAAGACATGCAGCTTCAGCTTTGTCTTTTAGTTCCTTCAAATGAATAGACAAATTCTTGAACTCCTCTGTCTTCAAAGCCTGTTCAGCAAGCTTCTTGGTAAGTTCATTACACTGGTTCTGCATCCTTATCATCTCATCATCTGATTGTTTTAATGAAGTGAATGCAGTTTTCAGTTCATCCAATTTGTCTTGGAGAACTATACACTTGAGTTCTGCTTCTTCCTTGGACAAAAAGAGTTCTTCAGCATCTCTGCGACAACTATCCAGCAATTCCTCCAGCCTTGAAACCTCAAGGTCACACTGTCTTTCACGAGCATAAGAATTATCGCAAGCCTTCTCTGTCCTACTCCCACGCTCCTTACACTCTGACACAATTGCACTGTTTTGATCAATTAGTGCTCTACTCTGAGCAGTCAAGACCTCTAACTCAGATTTCAGGACAACAAGACTCGTCAACAATGCTGTATTTTCTTCAATACAAGTCTGTTCTCTGCAAAGACAGCCATTCAATTCAGATTCAACATCAAGATTCTTCTTGTGAAGCACATCAAGTTTCCTGCAAGTGGAATGAAATTTCTCAGCAAGCTCCTCCATATGATCCTCAAACTGAGCTCTGGTAAAAGTCATAACAACATCTGTAGCTATGGAAAATTCATGCATTTCAGAAAACTGACTTTCCAGGCAACTAATAGAAGAAGATTCTTTCAAAGCATCCTTAAGACATTTCTCAGAATTCTGTAGAAGATCTGAGATTCTTGATTTTTCAAATTCTAAGTCTGTCACCATTTCCTTGAGATGGACAAGTTCTTGTCTTTTCAGATCAGAATCCTGTTGCTGGTGTTGCTTCTCATTCAATTCTGTGGTAAGATCTGAAATTGTTTTCTCCAATTTTTCTCTGACAGTCTTCTCAGCATGCAACTCATTATGCAGAGAATGCAAGTTCTTCTCCAACAAATTAAGCTCAGATGAAATCTTCACAGATTCTTCTGTTTTTTCATGTAAAGATGACTCCAAATCTTTCTTTTCCTGCAGCTGCCTTTGCTTCTCATTCAATTCTGTGGTGAGATCTGAAATTGTTTTCTCCAACTTTCCTCTGACAGTTTTCTCAGCATGCAACTCATTATGCAGAGAATGCAAGTTCTTCTCCAACAACTTAAGCTCAGATGAAATCTTGGAAGATTCTTCTGTTTTTTCCCATAAAGAAAACTCCTTTTCCTGCAGCTGGCTTTGCTTCTCATTCAATTCTTTGGTAAGATCTGAAACTGTTTTCTCAAATTTTTCTCGGACAGTTTTCTCAGCATGCAACTCATTATGCAGAAAATGCAAGTCCTTCTCCAAAAAATTAAGCTCAGATGAAATCTTGGCGGATTCTTCTGTTTTTTCTTGTAAAGACGACTCCAAATCTTTCATTTCCTGCAGCTGGCCTTGCTTTTCATTCAATTCTGCGGTAAGTTCTGAAACTGTTTCCTCCAGTTTTTCTCTGACAGTTTTCTCAGCATGCAACTCATTTTGCAGAGAATGCAAGTTCTTCTCCAAAACATTAAGCTTGGATGAAATCTTGGCAAATTCTTCAGTTTTTTCCTGTAGAGATGACTCCAAATCTTTCTTTTCCTCTTCGATGGTTGCTAAGGTCAGCTTACACATTTCAAGGTCACCATATGAAGTATCTAGCTTTATTATTTCTTGAGCAAGGTCCTGATTTCTGGAATGAAGTTGTTGTAGTTCAGCTTCCAAATGATTCAGGCCAGACAAAAATTCTTTGTGATGCTGAGAGTATAACTCTTCAGCTTTAAAACCAGCATTAGTCCTGTCAATGATCACCTCAAAATCTAACTCAAGTTTCTGCAACAGGGCACCTGACGCACTCATCTTATGTAACATCTCTTGCAAATCATGCTCAAACTTCTGTTTCATGACTAGAACATCTGATTCTGCGGTATTTAAAGATGTTTGAGCCATATGTTTTTCATGCACTAAAATTTCCTTTTCTTCAATGAGTAGCAGGATTCTATGAAATGCACTCTGTTGCAGCTCTTCTAGTCGCAATAAGAGACCTTCAAGGTCTTCACATTCTGAATCCAAGCAAGCAGATCTACTACAAAGAGAAAGTTCACTGTGTTTTTCTTCATATGATGCAAGCAATTTCTGCAATTTATTAGACAAAAAGATGACAGTATTCTGCAGATTATCCTTCATAGAATCTTGCTCCTCAAATTTAGTTCTGATAGATTTCACCTCCTCCTGCAAAACAGATATTTCATCGTGAAGATGATTATTTTCTAGGCTCTCTTTTTTCAATAAACTCTTCAACTCTGAGTTTTCTGTATTGCATGCCATGTACTTGCCCTCAAAACTTCTATACTCTGTTAGAAGAACTTCCAGATCATTAATTTTCTGTGTAAGAAGATTGTTTTCATGAGCAAGATCTTTTAAGTTTGCCTCCAAAATTTGGTTCTGGAGAGCAATATCATTGCTCTTTGCAGTGCAAATCTCCTTGTACTCATTTAGTGAGAGGATATCATTCATAGCATTCTGCAACCTCAACACCAGTAACTCATTGGATTCATTTGTAAGCTCCAGCTGCTGAGAGAGTTGAACAATTTTCTCTTTCATGAGTTGAATGTCAAGACTTGCTTGAAGCAATGTTTCTTGCAAAGCCTT
>JBBMKG010681416.1:0-10571 GCA_037834515.1 Lespedeza cuneata | reverse complement strand
ATTAATATTGTAAAATAGTAAGCTAATTGATACAATCGAATAAAATTGTTAAAATGGGCCTAGTTTAATAAATTAATAAGTCTTTCGAGAAAAACAAAATCTGAAGGATTGAGATAAAACAAGTCTATTGGTCCTTATAGATATATTTTTATAAAAATTTAAATAAAAATAAAAATTAAAAATAAATTTAAAAATTGAGCAGGTTGAATTTGTTTAGGCTGAATTTGTTGGGCTTAACCGGTTCAGGGTTGAGTTGGCCTTGATTTACGCCACCTTTGATGCAGGTTTTTGATTGAGTTATTAAAAGTTAAGAATTGATTCTTAAAACTTTTTACTATTAGAGAGAATCAAAATAAATGCTATGTGAATGACGGTTCTATAAAACCTAGAGGCCGGCCCTTCACAGTTCTAATAATAAATAAATGTCTTATTATTATTTTATTTTTATGTTTGTTATTTTTAATACATTATGGGACTTACTAAAAATAAAATAAAATAAAAATATATATTTAATTCTAGCGCATTGGAGTAAAAAATTGATATTTGTTCTTAAATTTTATATGTATTATGAGGCCTACGATTGAGAACTCAAATTAAATTTTATAATTAAAGATGCTTCTAGTACTTGAAATAGCTAGTAATAATTGGTACTGTTTTTACCCTTTTTTATTTTTATTTTATGACATTATAAAAATTGATTCAAGTTCCAAAAGTCTTGTTTTACAACATCATATATTGCGCCATTCTCCAATTTGTCTCCATACATTATGCACAGTTTGAAGATAACTGAGTATGACAATACATTCTTCTCCACGAGTCTCTTTTCACACGATTTGGATAATATCAAGGAATTGTTACATAATTTAGGGTTTTAAAACATTTGTAATAGTAATAATTAGGTGTAATAAAGCAGTAGTCTATTGGATATATTACGTCATTACGTGGAACGTTCTTGTTAATTAGTTGAGGTGGATGGCAATAGACATAGTACTGAATGAAGAGAACAGGAAGGAAGAATAAAACAAGAAAATGAAAGCAAAATATGACTCCAAACTAGAAAGAAAGCAATCAAATCAGAATCACACGCTCTGGCATACGTGGAAGAATCAAAGCCGGTGTTTGACGTACACGTGTCATCATTACGCTGGTCCAACAACCTGGCTGGTCTCACACGCATCATAATATAAGCGCGCACGTTGATGACAAAAAACAAACCAAAGCAATGTATGAAACCACCACTACTGTATCTCTCTTTTTCAAATCATAAAGACAAAGTGAACGAGATAGTCATAGTTTAGCAGCAAAACTAGGAAAAATCGAGCACGACCAAAGTACCCGAGTTTGAACATTGAAATTGCGCGGCGCGTGTCACTGTTTCAGAGCGCAAAACAATGTCGTCACAAAGTGGCATCCACTCCTCGGAATCTGTTGACTGTAATTTGAAGGAGACGGAGCTCACACTTGGTCTTCCCGGTACCAAAACTGGCACAAAACGTGGCTTCTCCGACACCGTTGATCTTCATCTTGCCACTTCTGAAGACAAAATGTTGCGCCACACCTCCAAATTCCCAACACCCAAGTAAGAAGAAAATTAAGATATATACATGAATTTTTCTTTATTTAGTAGAAAAGTATTTTAAGGACTTAGAGAAAAGAGGAGGGAGAAGAAATAAATTCGAATCTCTCATTGACAAAAATTATTAATAATTAATAACTAACATTCATAGATATGAAAAAAAAAAAAAAAAAAAGTCTCACGTACACTGAACAAATAAACACAAATGACAAGATACATGACAATAGGAGAGCTTAATTTGGTGAATATTTGGATGATATATTTTTATGCTTACTATAAGCCCAAGTCCCCAACCTAGTCAATACTTATTGGGCTTGTGCAAAAATTTAATTTTTTTTTTCCTTTTTTCTAAAATATGTGTTGATATGATGTGATGTTACAGGGAACAAGTGGTGGGGTGGCCACCGGTGAGGGCAAGCAGGAAGAATATTATGAAGAGATGCAAGTTTGTGAAGGTGGCGGTGGATGGAGCACCATATCTAAGAAAAGTGGATCTTGAAATGTACGAGAGTTATGAACATTTGATGAGGGAATTAGAGACCATGTTTTGTGGCTTAGCCATTCGTACGTATTCACTCCTAATGTTACAAATATATGTACATATTCATACTTTATATGTTGGTATACTTTTTTTATATAGCCTGAGGGTAATTGGGTCTTTTTGGGGTCAACCATGGTTGCAGGTAATCATTTGATGAATGAGAGGAAACTCATGGACTCTGGAAATGGGATTGAATACATGCCAACCTATGAGGACAAAGATGGTGATTGGATGTTGGTTGGGGATGTACCATGGAAGTAAGTTCTTCTGTCTATGATTTACATTTGGAAAATTTTCAGAATTCACCAATTTTATATATAATATATATCGCTTATTATGCGTTTCATTTTCTACTAATAATAATAAAAATCTCTGTTTCTTTTTCTAGGATGTTTGCCGAATCATGCAAGAGGATAAGGCTTATGATTAGCTCAGAGGCCATTGGCTTAGGTTCGTTCATTCCTCTTTATTTACTTATTTTGTATAATTTATTCATTAATTATAAAATGAAATTTTACGATGATTTTGATTTTGATTAATCCTAATATTGCAGGTCCGAGGTCTACTTCAAAATGTACGGGTTCCACCTAGAAGAATAATTAGTGTCATGATCATAAGCTGATCATAAGCATTTCGAGTACATCTTCAAAGTGTACCAGCTCCGGCCAGTTAGAAAAGTGAATCTAGTGTAATGAAATATCCATGGTGCTTGATGTACATGTCCCTTTAGCACCACTAGTTAGTTACTTTTGGTTTGACTTGAAAAGTACTAGAACAAAGACTGATCTGATCTATATTAGTGATATAAAAAATATATAATAAGGGAGGCTGGCATGTAATCATATGATCATGGTTATAAGAGTGTGCATGTAATGTAATGATGACTTTGGCTTTGTGCTAGCTAGTGTACCCCGGTTTTGTAGTTAGATCTATTCATCACTGGTTTTGTAGTTGTTATATCTATTCATCACTGATCATTTATGATCCACTTCAAAATTAATTCACATGATATTTCTATACTCACTCCTGAATTTTAATTAATGTGTTAAGATCATCACGTATTTTAAATTTATTCTTACTTTAATGAAAGATAGATTTATCGTTAGTTGCTAATTTTAATTATAGAAAAACTCATTATTATAATGAAAGATGGATTTTATCTCACAAATATATGATATGATTTATACCAACACATGTTAGCACAAATAATACTACCCCTTAATCATATGATTTAAAAATTATACTCTGACCAATAATTTTTTATTATTATAATGTATTATATTGTTAATATAAATTTATAATGTCTATGATAACTGATAACAGTTTAATGTTTGTTAGAAAGAGTTCATAATAACAAAATAATTCATTTTTCCTTTCCGGCACGTCATGAGTAGTTTTCGGTTCATTAGGTCAAAGACTTATCAAGCTCGCACTATTGTGACGATTGTTAACCCGAAAAAATTTTATACGCGGTAAAATAATTTTTTTTTTTATAAGTATTTATAAGACTGTCAGTTTGTCATTAATTTATAAGATGGGTTTTAGGTAATCATATTGTT
Organism: Lespedeza cuneata; assembly: GCA_037834515.1. NCBI lineage: Eukaryota > Viridiplantae > Streptophyta > Magnoliopsida > Fabales > Fabaceae > Lespedeza > Lespedeza cuneata. The sequence goes on along the minus strand of JBBMKG010681416.1, from coordinate 6,895 downwards.
TTTGGGGCACAAATAGAAGCCTGAATGTTGAACTACCGAAGCCCAAAGTCCAATCTTTATCATACAATTTAATAGAAAATTCAGTTAATGTGCATTCTCTTTCCCTTCAAAAATATTTAGCTCCCAAGTGAAGAATACACCAAGAAAACAAATTCTTGTGCATCTGCTTAGTATTCTTTAGATACCCGTCCAATCGAGTCCACATTCTCCTATTGAGCAAATATTTGAGTCCATTTGTTTTAAACTTCAACAGAATTGATTTTAACAAATTTGAAGCTAAACTATTAATTGTAATTGATATATGTGTCTAAATTGATCTTATTAAGAAAATTTTATATTACAACGTATGTCCTACTGTGAAATTGATTTTGTAGTAAAACCAAACGAGAATAAGCCTTTTGGCTGGAATCCGATGTTAAGAATTGAAGGCAGTGTAAAATTTCTGATAGAGGATTCTATGTTGTTGGATTGACTTCAGGTATTATGTGATTCAAACTTTACTAGCTCAATTAAATATTATTCCTAACTGTTCAAGTAAGGAATGAATTTCTTTTGACAGAATAAATTTAAGATGGAATTGACTTCACCAGATTTGGTTACAGGTGGTTGAGTTTCTTGCGCAATGAATGAGTTTGAAGGGTAGTTAGGAAGCAGTATGAGAGTTGATAATAAATTTGGGTACGGATCAGTGTTTGCTTATGATGGACTGGTTGTTCTTCTGAATTATCCGAGTGACTCGTTGTGATATAATTCTTAAATTTAATATAAAAAACTATTAAAATCTTTCTTATAATAAGTCATGAGTAATAGTTTCTATCTCCAATTAATCATGTGGTAACTACTATACTTATCAGTGTCTGAGCTTTTTTCCTTTCTTGAGAAAATATTATTTTTGCGCACTACAAACTTCTTAGAAAAAATGTGATCATCTACTAAGCTAAATATGCAACTTTTTGCTGTTGTTAGAAATGTAAGGTTAGGTATAAGAACCGATGAAACAGAACAATTGTGTATAACATTAACATTATTAGATATGATTAACAGATAGCCGTGTCCTTTAAATATGTTTTCAAAGATTTGATTCTTAAGTTTGTGACTGATCAACTCCTTGATAAATTAGCTTCTGACTGATCAATACATACAAAGAAAAAGAAAAGAAAAAAAACAACTACGTCCAGCCTTAAATTAGTGTTTATGACATCTTCCCACCATCTAACAAGATTAGTAACTTTATAAGTTGCCCTACGATTGGTTTTTAACTTTACATAGTGTTTGTGCCAGGGAGAGGGAATGAGGTCTTTCCCACCATTCTGGGGTTCGGTTCTTCACTTTTCCAGCCAGTCAAGCCAACCAATTCCTCTCTACTAACTACCATAATAAATGATTGGCTAAAAAGCAAAAGAAAGGGGTTGGTATGGCTATGTGGAAGCCTTAAACATGTTCAAGCAGCTTTCTGTGCTTTAGCTTATAAATAAATCTTTGGTCTAACGCTGTTGCTTGAAACATCTTCATCTCCCAAAACATGGCGGGTTCTGCACCAGCACAGCAGAAGATGTCATACTACGTTGAAATTCAGACGCGTTGCGAGGAGAAGGGAGGTCTCTATGCTTGGTGTGTTCATCTTTAGTTTCCAAATCTCTTTTATTTTCTTTTTATTCTTGAAGAATTCTCTCTTTGTTCACAGTACACCCTGATCAGTTGACTCTTTGATTCAGTTTGTACACACTCTTTTGCTGCTGTTGCTGCTATGAGACCTGTGAGTGCTGCTTGCAACGCACCTGTTGTTGCTGTCCCTAGATTACTCAATTTACAAGAGATATTATTCAAGTTTATGTTTCATCATTACTGTGTGTAGTATGAAATGGTGACTCTGAAGCCAATAAGGAATCATATTCATGAACCATGTACTTCGATTAATTTTAAATTTTGGTATATTGTTCCAAGAACAAATGAATTTGTTATGTCTGTTAAATAAATCACTAAAGTGCAGCAGCACAGTGTACCATTGAAGTCACAGGTGTGATGATAACCAGGATTTTCTGAACAAATTAAGTCTTGAAAAATAAAATACCATTAACTATCAAATTTTTTTATTTTTTATTTATCAGCACCATTAACTATCAATGACTTCTAATTCTATTTGTTCAAGCGACAAACAGCCAGAAACAAGAAAGCATTAGCCGTTATTGTGTATTGATAAAATATTCTCTATACATTTCAAGGGGAATAGTGCAGATTCATTGGCCTAGCTCCACTGATGATGCAACTAAGTAATGCAGAATAGCCATTCAAATTTTCTCAAAGAATTGAAAAACCAACAGTGCTCTACCATACAGTTAATAGGCAGCAAGGATGGGGTTTCTCCCTTCATCTATTTCAATGGTTAGGAGATGTTGAGGATCTGATCCATTCGGTCCCTCCGAGTAAAGTGTAGGAAGGTATGCATAGTATGCTGGCAGGTAGCGCGAAACAAAATCTCTCACCTGGAGAACACAAACCATGAAAATTCTTAGCTATAATCATTAGACGGTAGATGTTACATCATCATTTACCACAAAGATACATCATCATCATTTCATCATACTTAAACATGTGAGCAACAAACCTCATCATCTGTCATTCCAGGCTTGCCTGCCTCCCTCATGGCAATCTCAGCCTGCAAATTCAAACAGCCCAAAACATGGATATGCTACAACCAAGTTCCGAACATGTAGTTTGTGTTTCCTAAGAGGGTGTTAAAATAACCTACCTGCAAGCGCCATTGGAAGACACAATTCGGGTCCTTAATCTTGATGACTATCCATGACTTTATGTATGTGTCCCATGCATCGTAGTAAGCTTCAAGGTTTTTATTTACAGTTTCTAGCTGAAAAATAACCACAAGGTATCATATCTTGGTGCAAAAGCAATATTCATTAGTAATTCCCCCCATTAAAGAAAAGGGTAGAGAATTTGCATAATCAGCAATTCAGTATCATAAACTCCACGCATATAATCTTAAGAAATAGAAATTAACTTCACCAGTTCTAACCTGGGGATCAACAACCTTTACTGCTTCAACTGGAAGGGGCTTGAAACCAAGCATCCAACCTTCGAATAACACAACCTAGAACATTCATCCACGTATCATAATGGGCAATCAACACTTTTGAAAGGATGTTGACATGAGATGAAGACCAGTTGTTTCATAGCATGAATGATACCACATTTCCACCTATATTATTATAATCTGAGTTCTGGCAGCAAATCCATTTTTTTCAAAGGTGGTTATTATATTATCTTCCTCAGAAATACAAAAGGTTAATGTTGAAGTTACCTTTTTTTTTTCCTACGTGGGGAGGAGAGTAAATTTTGATAGAAAAAAACTTAACATACATATTAAAGTAAGCTGCAGCATTTTTTTTCTTTTTTGTCTGTTGGATAATGTTTTACTAAAAGAAAATGACCCATCAGAAGCAGCTTAAATGTTACAATTGAATATTCTCTTACCGTCAGTGGCCCTTCAACTTCTGGCCATGTTGAAGGATCAGCTCGGTCACCTCTCCCATTGAATGCAGACTGCATCGGCAGGCAATTCACGTTAGGCTTTAGCAACTACAAATTCAGAAAATGTTTAAATAATTTGAATAAGCAAGTTATGCCCTTACTTTATCATATCTTGGTAACTTCATTTTCGTACCTGGACATTTCAAATAACAAGAAATTACACAAAAAATACAATATAACAAGAAGAAAACAAAATTGAATACAGAGAGACACCTTCTCTTGTCAATTTGGTTAAAGCTGTCAGAGTTTCAATAGAAAAAGCAAGATCATGGCTTCCTGCATTTCCTCGAAACTAAAAGTAAACAAAGGGGGCAAAAATATTTTAGTTGTCATAAATAATAATGTCCCTGATTTTTTACTGTTTAATACTACGCTTATATGTGCATAATTACCTCAAGAAGTGCATTTCCTGGATTAGCTTCTCTTAGTTTACTCTACAGTCCAAACACGATTTGTCAGCCCAAATGAAAAAGAACTGAACAAGATGGAAGCAACTACTGAAAAAAAGAAAAAATATAATCGCAGCTTATATGTACCTGACCTTCAGCCGTCAAATAAAAATCATCTATAGATATTGTTGCAGACTTCCTGAAAATTTTAGCATGTATCTACAATTTGTTAATAATCACCTTTCTCTGTAGTCATTAGAACAGATGATAAATTCAATATCACAGTTGCTTCAGAGTTCAGAACCTACGTGCCAATCTCTTGGAAAAGATAGTCAAGAGCGAAGACGAGGGTTGTCTTTCCACAGCCTTGAGGAGCACTAAAACCAATCTGTCACACAAAATCAAGAAATTTGTTGATATATGAAAAGAATAAGGCAGAAAAACAATCTGAAAACAATATATTGGAACACAATGTTTATAACAACATGCTAACAAATTACAAACTGGTTATTGTTCTTTATAGAACTGAAACATAACTAAAAAATAAAACCAAAACTCCAAAAATTATTACTCTCAAACATAATACACAACAGAAAACAACTCTACAATATCTCTTAAAGACTTGGTCTCTTGACCAATTATTCAGCAACATCCTAACTAAAGCACTAAGGCACTTCCCTACAAAATTATGAGCCCCTTGAATGACTTTTTAGAAATAATAAATCCTATAGTTATATTTACAGTTACAGATTACTTAAGCCTTCCTAATAAGCTGCAAAACACCGATATATATATATATAAAATACCACTAAAGGAGGTATATCTTCTCCATCTTTGAACTGGGACCGGTGTTCAGCGATCTGCTGTTCACACCAAAGAAAGACTGGCACATAGTAGTGATAAATCCTAGCCTTTTGAGCCTCTGTAAGGTACAATTCATTGAGCTGAAACAATCTGCATAGGTACCGGCCATATAATAACCACTTATCGATCGACTCGGCCACTTGCTCTTTTGTGAGGCCTATTTTGTCAAGCAAAGGTCCTGCGCAAATAAACTCGTAGAGATCTTGCACAGAGGAAACTTGAGCAGGTTTTGTGGGAAATACAGAAAATAGAGGACGCTTCCTGTACTCAATGCCATCACCAATCGAACAGTGTTGCAGCCATGAACTTCCACTACCTGTAGTAAGTATTGCAAATGCAAATTAAATATTTAAATGAAATGACAGTATGACACATAATTTCCAGCAGCAAATGTAGCTGTTGAAGCTGAAATATAAAGCTCCAAAAGTTCATTTCATTTTCCACTATTTAGTTAGTTGAAGCTTTAACAACAAGCTCTAATAATCAACTGGGATGAATTTGAATTGCAACAATTATCATTCATCAATCAAGCTCAAGATTTATCAGAACTTTTTCAATTCAAATGCCCTCAAGTAAACATAATATGATTACTAGTACCCATTTATCCAACTAGACTAAAAATGAAATTTTGTTTAACTGGGTTGAAAATTTATATGCTGAACAAAACAAGTGAGCTATGATAATTTTGTTAAGTGAAGAAAAAGTACCTGACTTTGAGGAGTGGGTGGACAATTGAGAGAATTGACGAGAATTGGAATAGAATTGAAATTTAGAATTGTTAGAATTGTTATGATGATTATGATAAGCATAGGCAATGTTGTTGTTTGAATTAGAACAACACAAAGAAGGAGAAATTGAAGGCTGCCATGGCTGAGAGAACACATTCAAAGTCGCCATTTTTATGTGTCTTTTCTCTCTCTACTTTGAAACTGGAATCACCGTCAGAGCTTAGAAGCCACGTAGTCTTCACCTCTTTGTCCAACAGATTGGAAGAGGAGCACCATAAAAATATTACAAAGAAAAAAATCTGCAATTTTATCTGTTCATATTAACGTAACAACTAACAACTCGTCTTTCTTTAAATTTAAATAATTTTTTTACATGTTTTATTGTATTTTCATCCATATCCTTTCCAATGTCGTACACGTCTTTCGAATATATTTAAAACAAATTAGATGTTTATTTTTTAATTAACTATTCGACAATTTTATGTTTTAATTTATATAATTTACACTCCATTTTCTTTTTATAAAAACATAAGAAACGAAATTTGTAGTTTTTCTTTTTTCTTTTCTCGCAGTACTATGAAATCTGTAGTTAAGAAATTATTTCACCGTTATTTTATTATTTCAGAGTAATCTATTAGGTCGGTCTAATTGTGAGGTCTTGATGGGTTAGGATAGTGCTTACAAAATCCTAAAATCTGTCTTTGAAAAAAATAAATAAAGAAAGTCGTAAAATCAGACCTTTGTTATTTTACACACACATAAAAATAAAATAAAAAATCATTGTACAAAAAAAAAAAACAATTAAATCAGTTTTTAAAATCTTTGAAAAAAAACTGTCTCATCCCTTCCTGTTGGTGAATATTATAGACACTTAATTATAAGTTTAATTTCAAAAAATATTTCATTTTCCCTCTCTTAGTAAAAAAAAAAAGAACTTCAAAAAGATACATAAGATTATTTTTAAATAATATTTTAACCTTAAAAAGTTTCCAAAATTTTAAAAAAAATTGTAGGAACAGGATGATATATAATTTTTAATGGATTTATAAGATTTGAAAGAAATTTAAAAATTTATAAGATTTGGATGAATTTTATTAATTTTTAAAAATATTCAACTTTTAAAAATAAAATAGACTAAGTTGGGACATGGGAGAGAAATACTATTATGTTTAAGTTTTTTCTTTTTTTTGTACATAATTGTGTTAAAGGTATAGAGTATCTTTAATGATGGTTTTTTAAGTGAGTTTCTTAATATATATAAAATTATTTTTTATAGTCCTACATTGATATATCATTTTTAAGATACTCATATATATTTTTATTCTAATAGTAAGAAACTTAAAAAACTCACTGTTATATATATATATA
>JBBMKG010681415.1:0-10549 GCA_037834515.1 Lespedeza cuneata | reverse complement strand
TGTATATTTTTACACTTAATTCACGAGATATATCTTTAAATATATATGTGTGTAAATTTATTTGAGTTAGATCTTTCTTTGTATATATATTGTTTCTATATCTATTTTTTTATTTAAATTAAATATTCTTGAGGTCAAATAAAAATTAGTAGATAAATTTATAATTAATTTATAGTGATATATTTTTTTTAATACGTGTCATAAAATAAGGACAAAATAATAATTTTATCTTTATTTTATTTTTTTCTCTATTTCATCTTTTTTGTATTTTTTAATAGTAATATATTTTTTATATTTAATTCACAAGATATATTTATAAATATATATGTGTAAATTTATTTGAGTTAAATTTTTTCTATGTATATTTTTTTTATATTTATTTTTTAATTTACAATAAATATTTTTATAAACAAATTAAATCTAATAAAATTAAATTAAATAAATAAATATATACTTAATTAATAAAAATATATTTTTTATAATTTATATGATGTAATGATAAAAAAATTATACTCAATTTATAATGTTGATCCTCGGAGTGAGTAACTAGTAAAAGTACTAAAATCACATCTCTTAAAATTTAATAAAATTTCCTTGATATCTTTCTTAATATAATCTTATGCCACGTGTCAGGTTTTAATTGGAGTGAGATAATACATAAAACCCTGGGAGTCGTTTGACTCACCGCCATCTACATAGCATAAATACCGCACCCTCTCCTTTCTTACATTTTAGCTTTAATTTTCTCTTTGCGATTCTCTGTGTTCACCTTGTTTGTTCGTGTGCCAATCGAAACCCTAACTACGTTCGTTTGCAACACCTTCTCAGTTCTTGAATAGTAAGCTTTTTTCTCCTTTCTGTGGACATCTTTTTTCATCCAAAGTTGAAATCTCATGTTACAATTTGTACTACGAAAGGGTATTTTTGTTTTCTTTTCTTTATTCTTTTAAATCCATCAATAGAGAAAAATAAAACGAGCTGGAAACTATATTTAAATTTTGCGACGAATCAATTATATTTAATTATTTTTGTTAGGGTTTTTTTGACGGTGTAGTTGATAGGGTATCGATTTTTTTCTGTTGTCTCCGTTGACTTTCTTTTTTCGATTGGACTATCTGTTCAAGCGATTTGTGAATTCCATAATGCTTGCTCCTTTTCTTGTATTTAGGGTAATTTATTGATTCTTTTTCTATATTTCTTTCCGATGATTGGTTGTTGCTTCTTTTCTCTTTCTTGACAAATCTTAGAATGAAAATTTTTTTCGTAATTGTCCTCATTTCAATTGAGTTCTTGCTTCATGGTAGCTAATTTTGTTGATTCGTTGATATTGTATTTAATTGAATTTCTTTATTATTCATTATTAGATGGCAGCTAAAGCTCTTACAACCGAGGCGATTGCTCTTACGGAAAAGAAGATGGACATGACATTGGGTGTGCTTCATAGACCCTTCTAATAACAAACTATTTTTTTCTTATAATCTTTCTGACATATCTAATATCCATCACCTGTTGATATTGATAGATGACATAATCAAAATGTCTAAAAATCCGAAGAATAGGAATCAAAGAAGGGTTCCTGTAAGTATTTGCTTTCGAAAATTGGTTTCCACTTTCTTCTTGTGTCCTTGCTTTGTAATATTCATGGCGCTTACCATTTCATTCAATTCTTATATCCATACAGAACAAAAGTCAAAAGTTTTCGAACAATTTTACTCAGGACAAGTCTTCAAAGGTTAAGCGTTTTATGGAATCAAGATCCTCTCTTAGACAGGTGCATTAGTTTATGAAAAAATAACTATTTTAAGTTTCATATTATTTCTGTGTATTTGTCTCTTAATACTTTTGTCTTTTAATATTGTAATCAGGGCGCTCTTGCAAAAAGAAGGTCTAATTTCCAGGGAAACCAGTTTCCCATTGCAGCTGAGGTTGCACGAAAATCTGTTGTTGCTCCTCTGAGCAATAGAGTTCCTAATCGTAATAGGGTGGCTAACTGGAATAAAGCAAGGTATTATATATTTTTAGTTGTATTAAATTTGCCTTTGTTTCCTGTCAGAATGGGAGACATACAAGAATAAATATTTAACTCTGAATGATGTTCTTGCGTGTTGTGGCATTCATAATGATAATTGTAATTTGATTTTGCAGGTAAAAGACATGGCCCAACTTAATGTCCCTTCCATATCTAGATTTTTTTTGCTCTTCAAAAGGAGCAAGTTTGACTTCACAAATGAGGGCCAGCCATGTTATGGAATTCTGAATTGAATATTTGCATTAAAATCTCATAAAACTATTGTCCAAACTTCTTCGAGGTTTAAGTGGCTTATGTTGAATGTTCCTAAGGATGTTCATGCTAGATAATTGGAGTTATACTGGTAGAGCTTGGTAGTGATGCATATGGGTTACTAGTTAGATGGAGTCTCGTTCAGTGGAAACACATTCCTAGTAAAGATAACTTAACATTAATTTTGAAGTATCTCATCCTAGTCTGAAGGAAGGTACTGCTGTACCATCACATAATGCACCAAAGTCAGGACAATAAGTTGTCAACATTTAGTGGCTGGCTCACATGGAAAAAACAACTCTGCATTATTTCAGTTGTTTATAAGCAAGTGTAGTGATTGTGGCACAAACTAACTAAGCATACTTTTTTTGAGTATTAACCATTTTGAAGGGATGAGCTCATCTTAGCATTACATTTATGGTCACTCTCCTTTAGACTTGTTCCCTCATTGTGAGAATTGCTACTTTTTCATTGGCTGTCTGTATCCCTTGTGCTTGGGTTTTGATTCTTGCTGATCTATCTATTAGCTGTGAAACTTCTCCACTTCAATATCATATTGGCTCTATTACCTGTGGTTTCTCCAAGTTGATGCAAGGGATGCATGCACTTACTATGCAAATATGGGACATTATTTCAATTGGGGCCCTCCGTTAATTGCACCATGCCACTTTAAAAAAAAATTATTGGCCGATTCTTCTAAGTTAGTTACTGCTTTCAACCATTGGCCACATAATTGAAAAGATCACTGTTTATTTTGTGGGGATTAAGAAAATACTTTTCTGTGACCAAGAATCTGTGAAGTCTCTTATTCATGGGTGGTTTGGAATTGAAGAAAACTTTGTGATTGGCAATCAAGAAAATTTAGTATACTGTAAAGGGTGGCATAAAGTGGTCGCTGATGGGGAAATTTTGTCTTCGTCACCATGCGGATAAATTTTCTTGCTACTTTATGGTGATATGATCTTCTTGTGGAAGCTTTCAATTCTTCAGTGTTCCATACAACAGTACAAGTTGTTGGGTGCTAGTACAAACTCCAGATGATGCTGCTGCTGCAATTGGCAGACACCTGTGGGAAGTTTGAAAGATGTTCACTGACCCTGAGATGTTCTTCAACTATGTGACCAGTGTTGTCTTTTATACTTAAATTATTTTCTTCTTTCTTTGTAGTTGGATATAGATATAATTTGATGGTAAGTGACTCAGCTATTTTAGTAAGGGAAAGGTTATTGAGTGGTTTCTGCTTCCATTACAAATTACAACTGATAGTTTGTGGTGCTGGGCATCTTGATGCTACTCACTGATCTTAATGGAGTGTTTTTGATGTGTTGTGCCTGTTTGTGTGGATTACCCCCTTTTTTTTTCTGGGTGCAGATTTCAAGTTCCTGCAATTCAGAAAAGGGCTGCTAATGGAGGTTTTGCTGTGAAGGTATTTATTTCTTTTATGGTTGTCTATTTTCTAGCTTACTAATCTGTATTCAAGATCAAAAGATGTCACCATTTAGATGGAAGCTTTAAGTAGTGTAGAAGGGACCGTACAGAATTAATGAAACTATTGCACTCAATGTGATTGACATTGTGGTTCTTGTGCAACTCAATTGAAGTTCTTGCTCTTTATTTTATCTGTTCATGCTTGTAATTTATGAAATCTTCCATTTTTTTAAAAATTTGTAGCAGCGACCAGTTCCATCGTCTCAGAAGCAGGAGAATGTGGACATAATGCCAAAGCAGAAGCCACAGACCCTGGATTCACTGTTTGCAAACATGAAGGAGCAAAGAATAAAAGTTTTGTCAATGCAGAATAATGCAGTGCAGCGCAATGGAGGTGGAAATAGGAGGCTCCCATGGGGAAGAGGTCGCTTTGGCCACTAAGATGTTAACTGACATGGGAATTTCACGGTACTCGGGGGTTGATTCAAGTGAAAATTTTCTCGTGTGCAGAAGAAAACTCTAGATTTTCCACTTTCACCTTTTCATTGGAATGCACTTCTTCATTTGCCGATCCATTGTGTATATTAGTTTCTCCCATGGCTTAATGTTTGACGGCGATTCTTGTTTGTGGTCTTGGTCTATATGCAAACACAGAATTCCTAGTGATTTCTATTTGATGTTATTTGGGTGCCCATTGAGCCCGTATCGGATTATCTGTACTGCAATATGTATTTCTTTGCTAATGGTCAATCACGAGTATTATAATGAACGTTTGCATTTAAAGAAACGGTTGGAGATACATGTCTTGAGTGGACTAGTTTTGATTGTCGATTAGATGATATTTTTGGCTTATAGAGGGTGAATGCCAGAGTGTTCATTTTGTAATTTTTGATTAATGATGAAAAATGATTACAGAAATTAAATAACAAATCAAGTATGAGGGACTAAAATTACTTTTTTTTTTTTAAAAAAATTGAGGTTAAAAATATTTGTTGTAAATTTGAAGAACTAAAGCTAATTTTATTTCAAATATGTGGGATGAAAAATATATTTAAGTAAATTTATTTATTTTTTATTAACCTTAAAATATTTTTTAATCAAATATTAACTTCAAAATAAATATTAATTAATATTTTAACTATACAAGTTTAATTTTATTATTAATAATTAAAGTATTTATAATTAATAAATATAATTTAATCATAAATATATTCTCATTTTTTTATTTTAAATATTTATGCACTTGAAAATATTTTTTATAAGAATTATTGGTATTATGTATAAAATAAAAAAATAAAATAAAAATTGGAAAAATAAAAATTAACAAAAATAAGAATACATTTTAAGATAAAAAAAAATTAAAAAAATTGTTGGAGTGAAAAAATAGCTTATTTCAATCCTAAGTGCAAATGTTAAAAATATAAATTATATTTTAGATATATAATAAATATTTTATATTGTATTAAAATATTTTTGACTAATGTTAACTTATTTTAAAACGTATTCAAATCTAATTTAGAAACAAAATATTATTAAACAAGATAAAAAGTTTGAAAAATTTTATAAAAATATTCTTGTTAAAGAAAAATAGTTAAAAATGTTTTTGTTAAAGGATTTTTCTTGAAATTATTATGATGTGCGAGATAACTATTATAACTTATATAATGATACAGTGATGAAATATTAACTTCAAAATAAATATTAATAAAATATTAGCTTCAATAATAAATAAAATTAAATGTAGATAAAATATGAACTTCACAAAAATAAATATTAATAAAATGTTAACTTTAAAATAAATACTAGTATAGAAATCTATGCAATGCAATGGATGTAAATAAATATTAACTTTATATCGATACAAACTTTAACAAATAATATATAGGAAATAAAATAATAAGAATATCTTCATGTAAAGAAAACAAAAGAAAATAGTTTATGTTTAAGAATATAATTATTGCCATTCATATTCAAGTTATATTTCTTTCGTCTTTATTTTAATTTTAACTATTTGAAACTTCGTATTTTGATTGTTTTCGTGTAACATTATTTTTAAAATTTAGTTTCATATTATTTCTCCTAAATATTTATATTAAATTATTTTAATTTTGAAAAATAATTTATATTGATTTTTAATAAATAAACATCATATATTAAAATTATTTTTATAAATACTTGTCTATTTTAAATAATAATATTTATTTATGAATTGTTTATTTGCATTGAATTCCATAAGTATAAGAATAATAAATTATTTTTGTATACAATATTGTTTCATTAATTATTATTAAATTATTGATCTAAATAAAATTCATATTAATTGTCTATTTAAAATTTGAAATTTATTACAATATTATGTTATTAAAATATATAATGGAGATGTAAAAATTTAAAATTTTATAAAAGAGACATTTAAGATTTTTTAGCTTCAAATAGGCTAATATGCTAACATGTGGTAAAAGGAGATTGTGAAGTTGACATTTGACAAAATAAAACTCTCGGTGTATGAGGATTTCATTATATATAATAGAAATAAATAAATGTCATATATTAAAATTACTTTTATAAATACCCGTCTATTTTAAATTATAATATTGGCTTATGAATTATTTTTTTGTATTAAATGTCATATTAATATGAGTAGTACATTATTTCCATATATAAATATTATTCTATTAATTACTATTAAATTACTTTTCTAATTAATTTCTATACAAAATTTGAAATTTATTACAACATCGTGTAATTAAAATATATAATGTAGATGTATAAAATTTGAAATTTAAAATAGAAGAGACATTTAAGACTTTTTAGCTTAAAATAAACTAATATCCTATCATGCGAGAAATGAGGATCGTGAAATTGACATTTATCAAAATGAGACTTTTGTTAGAAGATTTTATCACGCATAGTATAGATAGATATATTTAAATATATGTTTTCAATTAAAATAATAATCCCTATTTGTTATATTTTTTTCATTCTTTTTAATATAAATTTAGTTAAACATTCAATAAACTATATAAGTAAAAAATATAAAATTAATAAAAAAATAATTAAAATAATTAAAACAATGAATTTAAAAAAATTATTTCAACATATAGAACTTAATTTCATCTTAATTATATATATAAAAAATCGTAACACGAAAAATACTATTAGGTTACATTATACTATAGAAGCATGTTTATTAAATTAACAATTATATGATACATCTTTCTTGATGGAACAAATAAAAAAAAATAGTGAATTTTTTAGACACTCGTACACATTTTTTCCCCCAATGGCCAGGCACGTTAGTGGACACTTATACACATGACATGATGCTGTTTGATTGAATAATATAAGTTCTAAACCATAAACAAAATCTTAATGCAAGCACTCAAGGGCGACTCACATTTGACTTCCACAAGGGGGTGTTTGGATGGAAAGAGAATAATAAGAAGAAAAGAAATGAAAATGATGGATGAGAGATGAGGTGAAATAGAGTATAAATAGATAATGTTTGGATAAAAGAAAATAGAATAGAAAGGAAATGAAATAAAATAAAAATAAATGTTTGGAATGATAGAATAGAAAAGAATAAAAATGAAATTTATTATAAATTTATTTTTTTGACCTTAATGTTTTTTTTAAATAAAATGTTTTTAATTAATTTTTAAAATAAAAATAACTACATTTTAAGTGCATAATCCATTAGATGGGTATTGGGGGAGGGGGGTAATCGATTAGGAGGGTGGGGTTGTAATTATATAATTTTTTTTTTTTTTGAAGTAATCGATTATGTTTTGATCATATAATCGATTATGGAGGCAATTAACATGTAAATGTTACGAGTTGTGTTGAATAAATAAAGGGTAAACGAGTAAATAATCATTATTTCCGTTGCTTTCATGTTATTATCAGAAGGAAATTGTTTTTGTAGGCCAGGGTGGATAAATTTAAAAATTTCTTTTCCTTTCCATCCATACAAATATGCCGTCATTTATATTTCGTTTCTTTTTATTTCTTTTCCTGCGTATTTCACTCCATATAAACACACCCTAAGTGAAGACTGTTATATATAAAACTCTTACGAATTTTACACTTAATGCTTGCACAGGCATAAACACTCATGCTGATAAAAAACTTGTTACAACCATCTTTAAAATTATAGAACATCCTTACATTATACATGAAAAAATATAATTACATATTGAAGTTTGAAAGTCTATAAAAGAAATCAAAAGAATTAGGATGGAAACTTTAAAACCTTTTAAACAAACAAAATGAACTATTAAACAATCAAAATGAGTATACAACAAAAGTATAAATCTGAGTGAAACAAAATAAATATAAAGAAGAATGATTAGGACTCATAATTTTCAGATTTGTTATCATTTTGGACGTTGTTAAAAGATATTACAAAGAGAAAAAATTTATTGCAAAGTTTATATTCACAAAATAAATTATTTACACTACTTATGAACTTTTGTAATAAGAGAAAATTGGAATATTTAAATCACTAATCATCGTTACTATAAAGAGAAAAGTATGATTGTTCAAATAATTAATTTTGAATTATTACTTTAAATTAATCTATATTATTAATGTAAAAAAAAATCATTATTCTATTAGAAAATTATCAAATAAAATTAAATATTTTGTTTATAATTATTATAATCAAAATTTGAAATGTTTAATGAAAATGTATAAAAGATGGAGAAAGTGACATGTAGAATTTTTTTTTTATTGAAATGCATATTAAATTGATATGTAATAAATGAAGATTTTTGTTGGAGATTATTTTATATATAGATAGATTACCAACTCATAATATATTGGATTTTTCATTTGCGATTTTATTGATTATAAAAATAAAAATAAAAATAAAATCCGGGTTAAAAACACTGACCCATCACCCATGCCATCATGTGTCAGCAAAATTTAAGGCCACATCAAATAAATTCAGACTTGATTTCTCAACCCATATATTGGTCTGTTGTTGAACATAAATTTTAGGTAAAATTACACTATTATCCTTAGAGTGTATTTAATTGACACACATAAATGACCAGAACTCTAGAAAGATTACGAGTAGTCGTGTTCTCTGCGCATGAATTTGACAAGTTCAACGATCAGATCAAGACAACGTTTATGTGATACTGCAGCTTTGCCAACTTGTCACCCTATTATCAGAACTTAAACAAGAGAGATGGCACAGCAGTTGACTCGGTGGAAGATTTAATTCAATATTAAATAGTTTGTACAAAGTATTAATGCTTACATTTTATTGTTGTTTTTTCAAGAAAAATAAAATAATTGTTCTTGTTACTTGTTAATTGTACATAAATAAATGAAGAAGGACTTGTCGCCCAAACAACACATCAGTGATAATGATATTATAAAGAGACTTATTAATATACTTTTTTAATATTTTGTCAGCTATTCTTACTAATTTGAAATTAAATAACTTGATTATTCCTCGTATTATATATATATATATATATATTTACCCTAGTGAATAATATTTTATAAAATGCCAAATTTACAAATCATACTATTGAACACTGTGATATTATACAGGTAAATTTTGCATAATTAAATTGAACATGTATAGGCATTTTTGTGATATTAAGCATTTTTGATAGGAGAAAATGGAAAACAAGTAACAGATAAAAAATTATGGAGGGCGCTGAAACCCATGCCCCTCTCACATTTTTGTGAATGAATGTGTTTACTGGTGAGGAAATAAAAATGAGGTGGTGTGAGGTTGTTGCTTATTGTGATTCTTGATGATGGAAGATGGGGTGAGAGAGACTGTTAGAGTTGGGTGGCGTGTGGAAGATTTATGATAAGGAAATATGTTTTATAAAGATAGATAATAGTGTCACTGTATATAATAACTTTATCTCTTAAATATGAAATATGAGGTCAAAAATTTGATCATTATCTTGTGTACATAAAAAACATATGTGACAGCTCTTAAAATTTTTAAAATTGTATTTTTTTATTTTTTTATAACCACCGAACCTAAAGTCTTTAGAATATCTTGTTAAAAAGTTTTAACTTCTGTTATGAATGAAATTTGAAAGTTTGGTTTGAAGTTTGAACAAAATGAAACATTTATTTGTGTTATTTTTTTTTTTAAATAAAAAACGCAAAGTATATATCCAAAAGAAAATTGATTCAGAATTTGTTGACCAGCCCAAACCTAATTCTTTGAAAAGTCAGTATTATTTTGGCAAGCGAAGTAACGGCAACGCCATAGACAGAGCTAAGTTATCTATCGTCCAAGTCAAACCAACATTTGCAGAATCCACACACTTCACCGAACTTGAGTTTTTATATATTGAGCGTGATTGTTCCTCGATTGAAGTGAAAGAGGAATAGTCACCGACATGGCGCAGAAGAGATTCATCATCGAGGTCGAGAAAGCGAAGGAAGCGAGTGAAGGAAGGCCATCGAGAGGACCTGTGTATCGTAGTCTCTTCGCCAAGGATGGATTTCCTGCTCCAATCGAAGGTCTCGATAGTTGCTGGGACGTTTTCCAGTGAGTCCATTTTCTTCTTTCAATTTCGATGCGAATTTCAGATCAGATGAATTAAGCTCAACTTACTTTCATGCTTTTGTTGCTCCAAGCTATGATTCATCGTTGCTTCTTTTGTTCACTATCAGAAGATGTATTTCCACTAATTACGTACAAATCGGATGCGTTTATTTTAGTTTATTGAATTATTATGCCAGCTCGACAAGCTGAGCTCTCTGATCTGTATCGGAGTGGAGCAGTGAGAGTATTAATTTCGTATATGAGAGCTTGTTTTCTAGTCTCTCCACTTTCTTTTTTTTTTTTTTTTTTTT
>JBBMKG010681414.1:0-10548 GCA_037834515.1 Lespedeza cuneata | reverse complement strand
TATTTACCTGTTCCAAGTTGTTGAAAAAAATCAGCAGCAGCGGAAGTAAGGGGATCAATGTCAGGACATACAACATGATACGTAATCTGCAACCAACAATGCATATAATGATTTAAATGAATGCTTGTTCTTAAGCTTGTTACCATCAGGTAATGTCAGGTTATATGGTAGATGAGGTTCCATTAGTAACAGCCGCAGTTAGTGATGATGAACTTACAGGTTTCTGTTGAGCATAGGGCTCTAGAGGAGCCTTTTCCCAGTGCTGCAATGAGTTCGCTGATGTCTTGAGCCAATCATCCTGATACCTATTTGACATGTTTTGCATGAGTGATTAACTAAATTCAAACTAAACTGTGGCAGATATCTGCTGTGTTGGCTACCAAGTGTACATACCCTACAAGTATAGAAGGAAACGGAAGAGCAATGATAGTAGGTTTTAGTCGGGAACACAGTTGCTGCTCTGACTCTGTACTGCACAAATCTTGGCCAGATCTCCTTTGAGAAGTCTCATCCACCTTAGCACTATCCATCATGCTGGAAACTGCATTAGAAGCCAAATTGTATTAGTATAATTAACTAAACACTTCCGTCACTAATGTCAAGTTGTCAACACAAACATCTACCTTTAATACTGGATGATCCACCAACAGATGACTGGGATGGACTCATTGGTTCTGAAGAATCCCTACATTCATTAATACTGGACTCAGTAGAAATTCCATCAACTATGCTTCCAGTATCAACCAATTGATTGCGACCTTTACACCAATCAGTTACAGTTAATGGCCCTTCCAAATTGGCCAAATTGGAAAAGGCAGATTTCAATGCTGTTTTTATGTCAGACTGCAGCAAACTGATGACAGTTGATGCATGAACCTGTCAATTCAGAATACTTGAATATAAGTATAAAAATGAAACAGAAACCAATCAACAATATCATTAGCTACAAAATTATTAGCCTAAAGCCCTATAATAATAAGACACCCATGAGATCACTAATAACTGTAACACTGGGAAGGGGCTGTGACAAAGAATTCACAATATCCTATCACAGATCAATAGTTCCCACATCAAAGACATTTCCAATTTGATAAACAACAACAAAATCCTTTTGCCAGTTGTCAATTTACATAGTCGATCTCAAGCCAGATAATGAGGAAAGGAGACTGGTGATAGGCAGTCAACAAGCCCAACAACATATGTAAAACATTGTCAAATCCATTTGACATAGACAGACGAGTTGATTATTGGCTAAACAATCCAAAAAAACCAGAATAATGAGAATGTGACATGACTGAGTCGATATAAATGTAGAACAGAAAATTGTGGGAGATGATATCGTACATAAGAAAGAGGATAAGCATCTTATCTTGTCGGAAATCAGAGCCTTTAATGATTAATACTTTCCCAAGTAGCATAGTTGTTTTGTTTAGCTGAGTTCAAGGTATCTTAGAGATATTCTAATTGTTTTTGCCCTCTTGCACCCGAATATTTCTACATGCCTCAACAAGGATAATTTCAAAACATCCATCCTATCTTGGATTTCTAGATATTACCTTTACTTCTATTGTCAAAAAACACAATCCTAAATCCATGCCCCTAAGGAGAGAGATAAATGGTTTAGAGATTTACAAAATGCAGTACCAGAAGGAGCATTTAAAAACATTACAGTAAAAGCTTACATCAGCAGAAAGTGGATCCACTAACTCCAAGCCAGCAATGTCCAGCGAATGAGAAGACGCAAGAGTTCCGCCACAGCCAGCATGGACCATGGAAGGCCCACAACAAAATCCACGCCTCCACTGTTCTTGTAATGCAAGCAAACCGTAAGGACCATCACCACAATCCGCATCCAAGGCCAGATCAACAAAGGAAATAGCTTGTTGGACAAGCAATGCAATCCCGTCAAGAAGCTCTTGAAGCGGTTTCCTTTGACCATAAGAAAGGATACCTTCTTCATTGAAAGAATTATGAGAAAAGGAAGGACCAACTTCCATGTTTGGTGAATTTGAAGGTTTTACAGCTTTTGAAGCTCCTAATGTGCGCCAGACACCAACAGGGGCATTAAGGTGCCCATCAAGCATCCCTCCATCAATATCACCTGCAATTCTGATAGGTATATTTTCTTTCTTCTTCACATCATATTTGCCAGATATGTTGTCTGTGGTCGTACTTGGGTCACTAGAAAGCTGATTCAAAAACGAAACCCCAGTTGACCTACTCAAACCAACAGGCATTGGGTTACCTGAAGATAAGAGAGTATGGCGTAACCTGCACATGGAAGCCTGCAACATAACACATGTGATATCAGTTGCCAACAAAGTTTTTGCAGATAGAAGGAAATGCTCTGCTTCATGTGTGCCTTCAGTCGTCTTCTTTACGGCTGACTTGATAATAGCATTAGAACCTGTGTTTGAGAGTGGTGCTATCCCCTCAGATTTAACAATGCTGTTATCATTACATGTGACAGGATTTTTATCATTTTTTTCTTTCCTACTCTCCACAAAAGTATAGTAATTTTTGGTGTGGAGACTCATACTTGCATCATGTTTTCCAGAACCTGTTTTTGTGTTGATGACCACTCCACTCTTCCCCTCTGATCCTTCAGTGCAGGGTGAAGAGGGTGGTGCTGCACCGTATAAGTAATTGTTTGAACTTGAATTTGAACTCTCTGCTTTTAAAGACTTCGGAAAATATGGGCTTCTGAATAATGTCGTGGACAATTCACAAGTAGGGGTCTCAACAGCTCCAAATTCAGGAGCAAATGTCATCATTGCTTCAGCTTTTATTATATGATCAAACTCTCTCGTATACAACATTTGGGTTTGATTGGTTGGACCCAAAGACATGGAGTTATTCAAGTTATCTTGACTTTTGCTAAGACATTCCTCCATGGCTGCTGAAGGAGGGGGGTTAAAGCTCTCAAAGGATGAAAACCCAACAGGCAAAAGTATTTGATCTGAAACATCCATCAGACCACCTGGACTGCTGTTGACATCTCCACCATCCGTAGCAGAAAACATTAGTGCCTGAGATTCTACAGTTCCTGGAGGCTTTGTCAGAAAGATGATCACACAATAAGAAACCAGTATACAAGAGACCAAAAAGCAGAGAGAAAGAACAATAATATTGAATAATAAAACAAAGAGGAAGAGCTTATAAATTTGAAGTATTCATGAGTTGAGCAAAAGGATTCTCATTAAACTTTGGAGATTATACAGTCTATGCAATCAACAAAGTATTATATACAAATTTTGATTTGAGAGTATCACCAAGAAATGAATGAAATAAGATTTATTACTTTACACACACAGACATATAAGAAAGGAGACACAAGACATAAGAAATTACAAAAACCCCTTACAGTCCCAATCAAAGACAATAGAAGATAGAACAAACTCAACAACTTCATTAGTGCAATAAGGATCTTCAAACCCTCTTTATATTCGAAATGGGAGGAGGCCCTATTAGAGTATACTTTGCTCAGCCCCCTCCTTTTGTTTTATTCAGTAGAATAGCTAAATCTTATAGCAGTAGCTTAGCTTTCATAAACTGTCTTTGTAATTTTAGTCCAGGTGTTAGACAGCTGGCAACTTGTGTCAACTCTAACTAACTAGTTAGTTAGAGTTAGTTATGGTTAGGTTAGTTCAGTAGCTTGCTCTGCAAACCATCTCTCTGAGTATATAAACTCATTTGTAACAGTTTCGCATTAGGATTGAATCAATTGAAATATTCAGAGATTTCTCTCACAATCTTCTTCTGTTTTCTCTAAGAGGTCCATATTGTGCTATAGCAAATTAACCAAAAACTACATAGGGAAGTGTTTGCATTTTTATCCGTAGGAGAACCAAACTTATACTACTCCAATTAATTAACTGCTGGAATGAAGAGTAACAAAACTATTTGGATGTGTAATTTACCTGTTTAGAAATGGAAGTCACAACTCAATGGCTCTTACTAAAATCAGGATTACAACCCACATTCTAATATAAAGAAGGAAAAAGTGGAAATCAGAAGAAGAAATTCTCTTTAAATTGTACAAATATTCAGATACCTCTCCAAAAGGCAAAGCGTCATTTTCGAAGAAGTCACCAAAATCACCAAACTCGGACAGAAGGGCTTGAATATCCATTTCCATGCCCCTATCATCATCATCCCAATCCCAGTAAGACCCAATTGGCTCATTTCCTACTCCTGTAATGGCTGAATTGTTCACTTCCATGGAACCAAAATCAGACCTGTAAGCATCTTGCACAGGAATGTTTGTAGCTGTACTTAACGATTCTGTCACTCCTGTTCGAGGCCGCTTAGAACCCTGAAGAGAAAGAAGAGCCACTATAATGGTCAATTGCATACTAGGATCAGCAAACAGGAAAATTAAGGCACTCCACAAAACAATAAGAGCAAATGGAAAATTGCAAAGAATCTTTCATATTTTCAAGAAAATATTACATAATACTAATTGTTCTCTATTAGAGTATATTTTACTCTTTATTACAATATACTCTAATATTCTCTCGTAATAATTGTTCTGTATTAGAGTATATTGTAATAAAGAGTATATTTCACTCTAATATTCTCAATTTATTTGAAAAATGCAGTTAGCCTTCTTGTATGCATATAAGCTAACAAGTGACTAGACTATGAAGTGAGATGTGTATTGTATATCATTATGTTGTAAGAGTACTGGTAAACTGACCAAGTCCTTGCATCCAGAACTCGTGGGTTTTGGTCTCAGTTTTATATTAGAATTTAAAATGTGGGAGTGAATGTGTACTCATATCAGGTACCTAAGGGTATGATAACTACTCTTGCCAGTATCAGTGCATCATGCATGTTGGGTTTGAACACAAGTGCACCATGCATGTAATACATTAAATTTAGCAAAATGCTACACCACTACCTTGCTTTTTCATAATCAATAGAATATCATAACTACAACTACTTACATCCCAAAGACTATAAAAAAACTTGTGGTAACTAGCTTTAGTAGTTGTGGTAGAAGAGACTGTAAATTGTTATGGCAATGTGTAGTCTATGCTATTATTTGATTCATTTGGTTGAAGGGTAACATTCATATTTCTTAAGGAGGTTGATAAGCTTGTCAAATGATATGGGATAAGATTCAACAATTGGCTCCTATTTGGCGTAATACACAAGGTTTTTAAGATGTCCATAGCACATATGCAGAGCAATTGGGTAGGTTTTTTCTGTTGGTTTTCTTCTCTTTGTTGCTTAAATTTTCCTTCTCTGGATGATCAATTATTCTCCAAGTTCCTGGCAATTTTCTTTTACTCACCATGATAAACTTTCTGTAAAAAGTCAAAAAAATTCAACAATATTTTTCCAAAGTATATAGCAATATACCAATTTGGGGCCATCACTTTCCAACTGATCACCAGAAGATACCATAGACTGTCTACACGTTAAAGAATCAGCATCTGCCTCTAGTTCACTTGGTCCTGTAGCCTTGCAATCACTATCACTAGAGCTGGCACTTAAGCTACTAATACTGCTACTATTGCTATTGCTACTACTATCATAACTATTTTGCGTGCGGGTTCCATTGATTTCAGTCCAAGGATCTTCAGTACAATCCACATAACCAGCACTGCAGAAGGAAGAAGAAAAATTCAATAGTTCAAGTAATTGAGGCTTTATGTAGAGTATATTTTACTCTAATACTTTAGCTAAAACCAGAACAAATGTACTCAAAACATTTTTGTGCTAAAAACAATAACCAATAAATTATAGAGATAAGGTTTTAAAGAGGAATAGAAGTGAGACAAGGTTTGCCCAAAAACCTAGTGCTACAGGTCAACAATTTTTTTTGTTTAGAAAAAGAAATTTTATAACAGAAAAAAAGAAAGTACAACTATGGACCATGAATAAGATAGGTACTAATACAGAAAATTCTAGATACAACACGAAACATGAAAAGAAATGCAACAAGCCACCTAGTCTCTGTGGCAGACAAACATCAGCAGAAGATAGAAGTAACACAGGGCTCACAAATAACCTTAACGGTAATCAAAGGTGTAAGAATCAAGAAACATCTCGGGCAAAATCATGCACGGATGCAGAGGGTGATAGAGAGAGCACAAACCAGTGAATAAAGGAAGAGGAACCAGGCAGGGATGGTCCCATCCAATTCTGCAGCCAAAATCTGCATGTTTCACATTAATAGAGTAAGAATCACAGAGCTCTTCCAGGTATTGAAGCATAATGGTTCATACAACAGCACAATCACAATGCAAAAATAACATATTCATCTAACAAAAATAAACTTGTTGCAGCTCAAGCAGCACCTACAACTACAGTTTAGGTGCCAACAATTAATAGAGTAAGAATCCGTATCTAAAAATAAATAAGAGTAAAAATTGAAACAAGTAAAGATGGTCTCTGCACATGAAACAGAGGAGGCCATTGAAAACAAAGGAAATAATTCTAAAAAGAGATGACAAAGCCCGATAGCTTGTGGATTGAAGAGTTCAGATTCTTATCAGATGGGTGATGGGTTCTTGAATCTAGGAGTTACACAGAACATAGTGCTCACTATGACTGCTATTCACGTGGCAATGGACCAGTGCTGCTAATAATCACCATGATGGTGAAACACACCAACATGAGCATGTAGGAGCAGGGAGGCTGTGCTCTACTTTGCTCCAGCCATCATTAACTACTTTTGCGCAATTCATATTTCATGCTACTATTTGGGGCACATCGTTGGAGCATAACACCAGTATTGTTAAGGTGATTTGTTTACTATGTAAGCTTCTACTGGAAGTCAAGCATGCAGTCTTCTCAAGGAGATTCTCCAAATAGATATGCATAGGGATTGGGAAATTTTGCCCCACTGAAGTTTTTTATTTCATGTTTCAATTTTCCTTTTTTTACATATTGATGGTCCCTTCTCAAATTTCCTTGTAATTTTCGTATGTCTTAATGAACTTCTTATATTTAAATTAAACATTATATTACATCAACGAAAAAAAAAAGTGGAAAAAACAGCTCGACTAGATTGTTTTAACAGCTATACACAAAGCTCTTAATCAAAGAAAGGGAGAAAAGCAGGATAACATAGAAGCATACATCCATGGAAAAAAATACCTTCTCAAGGAAGACCTTGCTAATGATGTTTGTAGAACTGGAACAAGCACTGCCTCAGCTGGATAGAGAAATGTTTTCTCATAATCCAACAAATGATCTGGTGATCCCTTGTGATCACTTCGTCCTGCAATGTGAGACTCAGCAACATGATGTTTGGGTAAATTCCTGACACTAATTTTGTTTGGCTGCAATGTGTTATCAGTTCCAGATCTAGGAAAGCCAAGATTTACTTCAACATAACAATTCTGCCCCCTCAGCTGGCAACCAACACCCTGGGAAACATGATACGGGAGACCTATAATTCCATTGGATGCTCTAAATTTGGTAGAACTGCTATTAAAAATAGAAGAAAAAAAGAAAAGGGAATTCAGTCACGAGTGATATCTTGATATATCAAATGTCTATCTAAAAGTATATAAAAGGGACCTGAAATAGCTTTGCTTGACAAGATCACTAGGAGAACAACCAGCCAAGCTGCCACGAATTCCATGAGGAGAAACAATCACTGCCACATAATGTAACATAAAATCAAATATGGTGCCAAGAAAAGCCACCTGGAGAACTAAGATGAGCTTGAACCATTTTGGATATAGCTAACTACTAGTACTAATTAGCAATGAACATGCATGAACATATGATATTTGTCAGAAACTCAGCTTAGAAAATAGAGAAAAGAAGGATCAAATTTTTTGTTTGAAATTGAGCAGAAAAAAGTAGAGAGATCTCTCCTCCAAGATATTCCCCTTTACGAAGGATTTTTCCTTTCACAAAGAGCAATTGCTAAAATTACAAATGATTATAGATCTGAGTGACAAACTTCCTCTAACTCCATCCCTCCCTCTAACTAGTCACGAATATTCTAACTATCCTAATTAGCTCTCCCCAACATTCTTAACCTAAAAACAGAAGAAGACATTGACAAAGATAAGTGATAATAACATGACATGAACGTATCACATAGGTAGAGAAAGAAAAAATAGTCTCCTCTTCTTAAATAGCATAGAAAGAACTTTATTGGGAAGGAAATAAACAAGTTAAACGAGCTTGAGATGCAAGTTCTTTCCAATTATCAAAATATCTGCAATATCTCTAAGATGCAAAACTCAGTTCTCAGTACAACAAAAACTCCGTCAGATCATCTTAATTTCTATAATAGACCAATATAGACCTAGTATACATTTGCAAGGATGTGAAAATGCAAAATGCTATCCCAAAGGACAGGAATCCTCATCAATCAATCCTTGGAAATCCTAGCATCACTCTACATCGTTACACACCAAACAAAAAGCCACCATAACCAAAATATTTTAGCACCCGCAAAGATGGATAGATAGCATATCAAAGAATAGTAATTCTGATAAATGACTCAGAACAAACAAAATTTTCTGCACATAGAGCATGCCAACCTGGAAGTCTATATGTTGACTCTGTAGAATGCTTTAACACTTTTTCCAGATCACCTGCGGAAAGCATCCGGATATGCCTGATAAAAAGGGGGGAAATAATAGGTAAATATTCCAATACAAGATAAACTATGGACCAACTAAAAAACAAAGCAGTGTCATACTTTGAGGATACTATGACATGTATGAAGATTGCCTCCTCTGTTGCAGCAAAGACAAACTCAACTGCAGGCTGTCCTCTTCTGAAAACATCATGTAATAGCAAATTCAAAATATGAAATACTATAAACAGAACACAGTCACAAAGCAGAGAACAAGCTATATCACACACAATGCCTAGAAATTGCATTGTCCAGTCAACTAGCTTCGGTGGGACTTTGGATTTAGCAATTTCAAGGTCAACATAAATATAAGGAACTTGAGGTATACAGGGAAAGAAGCCTGTTATGTATAGTTCTCAGTTCAGAAAATTGATCCAAGACAGAATATGTGTAGGTAGTTAGGTGTGCATGCATAATAAATAGTATACTAGCTCATACTCGATGTTATTGATGGCTAATTATGGCAGCCAGCCAAAAATCAGAGATGACATTGCAGCATATGTTTGACTTAATAACAATAATATATAGAAAGAAATGAAATTGTAATGCACAAATAAACATTAAAAAAGGCATAAAACAAACAATAACAAGTTTTAGACTTCAAAAAAAATCAAATGATAACTAAACACAAGTTTAAGACTTCAAAACAATGACAAAATAATATTAAAAAATAAAAAATAAAATAAAATACAAACATAAAGTAATCCTCTGGCTCTTCCTCAACCCCCCATATAATTGTTTTCTTTGCCATCAGTGAGACATATCACTTTCACTCTTCCTCTTCTTCAGATTCCACAAAATTAAATTATTCTTTTTCAGTTTCATCACAATTCTCCTCAAATTCCAATTCTTCATCAACTTCAACAACTTTCTCTGTCCCTCTTGAAGTTGAAATTTTGCTGGGTCTTTCTTAGAAACTTTGGCAGCTGCAACAACAGCAGTACCACTTTATACAACAAAAGATCCTGGGCATGGTCCTAGGTGCGGTCTTTGGGTGTGTGCTAGGTGTGATCACTGAAGTAACAAAGTCGATTGTGATTTCTCTGAAAAGTACATTTTCTCCAACAATGTGAGAATCAATCTCTGTGTTTGGTATTTTTATGGAAGACTATTTGATACAATATGCAGCTCGATTGCCATAGATAAGTTTTGTCCCCAGGATGTCTCCTAATGTGTGTGGTTGTATCCAATCAAGCAAGTGAGAAGTGACAGATTTGAAGAAAAGCCAAGTGAGAGAAGCAATTGATCTTGCAATTCTCTAGCACGTCAAGTTAGGTTTTCAACACCAAGAGTACGATCTACAGCAGAAAGAAACTGCAGTAGAATTTCCGGATTCAATACGGAACAATGAAGTCAGTATGCTTTGAGCATTGGATTGATGTGATTCAAGGTGAGAAAGTTTGTGTGATCAAGCTTTTCATTAATGGCGTAAGGATGCACTGGTGGTTGATAGTTCTCGGGTGACGAGGGTGTTGAAGGGCTCAAAGGATCATTGGCCACGGTTTCAGGCTTTTTGAAGCTCTGATACCATGTCGAGAATCAATCCGAAGAGAGAGATTCGAGAGAAACCGAGGAAAACTTTATTAAGTGTAAATTGTTCTGATTACAGAAATCTCTCTTTAAGAGTATTACACAGAGGCTAACTAACTAATTGACCTGTAATAAAATACAGGTGGGATAACTGACTTACAGCTGTCAGTGACCGTGACTAGACTGGCTATATTACTACTATATACTCTAACAAATCTAAAGAAAGCAAAAAATATACCTGAACAGTTCTTCTCTTTGAAATTGATGAAACTTTGAAAATACATCTCCAAATCTCATGTAATAAAGCCCAAGCAAAGCTCTGCCAAATTCAATATGATAAAATGGCAAGATATCACCAATATTAATTACACTTTCAAAAGTTGCAAGGGGCCAAAAAAAAAAAA
>JBBMKG010681413.1:0-10546 GCA_037834515.1 Lespedeza cuneata | reverse complement strand
TAAAAAATAAGCAGAAAATTACTTATTTTTATAAGCAACTCTCATTTGCTTATCAAAATAAGCAGTTGTAAAAGCAAAAAATTAAAAATACATAATGAGGTTTATAATTTTTTGTGGACAAAAAAGTCCCTTAAATTTTTTTAAATGGCATAACATATCCATTGTAACCTAACCACACAAACTTCTCCTGGCGTGCGATACTCCTCTTATACGTTAATTCTTATACTTAAGGTGTGTGCATACTTTATCCATGAAGGCACTCTTGTTGAAGTTTGGTAGATGGGGGAACTAAATGATTTTACATGTGATAGTGGGGAGATTGGTTGTTGAACTATCATGTGTTTGTAATTTATTTTACTTGTTATTCTCTTTGTTTGTATAATAGGTTTGGTACCCTTTGTACACCTCTATTAATACAAACAGTGTTTGTCTTTAAAAAAATATAAGGGTTTTTGTTGTAATGTTTATATAAAAGTCTAAAACTGGAGGTAATTACAAAAATCAGGTATTTTAATCATCAACATCAAATAATCTTCGAAAGAACTTAAGGTCACTTCAAACTCTTATCCCTACTAAGTTGGTTAGACTTCTCATCATGGTCTAAGTCTTTTTTCAAAGGTATCCAAAAAGGAATTACTCTTTCATAAGTCAGAGTAGGAGTTCTTTAAATTAAAAGTATAGACAATGCATATGCTTACTTTATTTTGTTATAATTTTAAGTTAAAGGTTTTTAAGGGGAAGTTCATTAGTAACTTGGAAAAAAATTTGATGAGCCTTGTGATTCTTAGCGAATTTAATTATGTTATTTTATAAGTAATTATAAGGTCTTTAATGTAATTTTGTAATAAAATAAGTGCTTATACGATTATCATACCTAAACAAGTTAAAAATCACTTATAATTAAAAAAGTATTTATTATAATTGTAAATAAACTATATGTTTATAAAATAATCAATTATTTTATAAATAATTATTTTATAAGTGCTTATTTTTAATTTTAAACAAACTGGTCCATTATTCGTTTCAGCATGAATTTGCTTCTTGTTGCCAACATTTTAGGTTTCCAATCCTGTTTCTGGTTTCCATGCCTTTTGTCTTTCTTTCTCTTTGAGTCTCATCAATCTCAACGATAAGATTCTGTTTTCTTTGTTTTGTTGAAAGAAACTTCGGTTACCTTCTGACAATGTTATAAAATGTTACCGACCCCAATATGCATGCATTGGGTTCCATATACTATGAAAGTTGCAACAGCTCATGCACTTAAAAATATCACAACATGATTCGTTTAATAAATTTTCCTACTGATCTCTGTGCCTATACCAAACTCAAGCTCACTACCAACACAAGTTCTAGTTCCATATCTTCTTAAATTTAATATTTTCAGTAAGTTGTTTGACCTTGTAATAATTTTTTTTGTACAATATTGCTATAAAGTTTGTACCGATCAAGGAGGGCATTAATAAAAAAAGTATTTATTGTATAAAAATACAAAGTTTTATCTACTTAAGGCCTTAACTTCTGCCTAGTTGTCCATTTTAGTAAATAATAGTAGTACTAGATAGTACACATATTAATAAATATAATTAATACTATGACGTCCATTATTATTTCGGTGTCATTTATAATAACTGTCTAATATCCTTAATAATTACTTAAGGATATAAAGCTACAATTACTATTTCAAATGAACGAATAATATGAATTATTCAATAAATATGATCAATATTTATTCATTTAGTAATTGAATTTATTCATCAAATTAAATTAAATATTAATTAATGTCTTTAAAATATTCGTTAGAATGGACAATTTTATATTAGAATTTCACACCATCTTTTTACGTGAATCTTTTGAATATATTTTTTTGAGCCAATCATAAAGAATTATTTATATAATTTATAATGTCTTAATAACTATTTAGGAGAAAAAGTAATAATTTAAGAACCGATGGCTTACTCTCTTATTTTTTCATACTCAATTTTGCACTTGAAATTTTAACACGGGAAAATTGATTTCCTCTAAAAATTTTACACTTAGAAGTGAGCCTTATCTCACGACACATTAATTAGTTATGTTTGCACTAATTCTGAGGTATTGAAATTAGTAGAATTTTCGTTTATTTTTGGATTATTGAAAGAGGGTGTCGAGCTAAGCGCTGCTACTAGTCAGGTTTATATTGTTAAAGCAGCAAGTATGTTTGTCAGTTTCCTTTTAAAAAATTGATAAATGATAATAAGAGAGGTTAATTTCTAATTAATTATTATTCCTGTTTGTTTGTGTTGATCAGAGTCAGAAACTCAGATTGGAGACTCCCAACATAGAGAAATAGAATAATATAGAAAACCATTGGTTCTCCAAGTTGATCGAACCAACCCACAAGTCAAACCAGAAACTTCATGAAATATCAAAAGTGTCAGGATTTAGAGCTTTAAGAGCCAAAACTGGTTATAAGTTTTAACTTATGTATTGCACACATCTGACATATGGAGTTTATAAAGCATAACACTTTCTTTTCCTCTCTTTATTTGTGGGCAGATTCTATTGACAACTTGTTAAAGCTTTTTGTCTTTTAATTTCGGTCAAGAAAAGGACATATTAAGCGGTTAATGCTTATATACGTATAGTCATTCAATTAGAATTATTGATTGATATGATTTTTAAAATATTTATATAAAAATCAATAAATATAAAATACATGATGAATTATAAATAAATTATTACATAAAATTATTTTACACAAGTAGTACATACTAATTAAATTCATGTATTAACTATTCATTTTCAATATATTATTATAAGAAATTAGTCTTTTTGACTTACTGCTATAAAAATACCCTAAGTTAAAAAAATAACTATGCACTATGGAGGCATGCAAATATCTATACCCATTTTTGTAACTACATAGAGACATTATTTGATGCTCTTCCCTACGTGAATAGCACCCTCTCCAATGAGAAAAGGCATGGCACTTTTTCCCACCAAAGTCATTGACAATGCAAATATTGGTTGTATCCAAGTTTCTCTATGAAATTAGACAAAAGACAGCCCACCAAAACCAGTCACTTCATATCAAAACATACACTGCTTCTTCCTTTGACAATAAACTTTCAGCCCTTTTGAGGCTCCTTTTCTTTAAGTGCGTCTTCCTTTTTCTTCCAACTCACCAAACTCCCTGTGTTTTCTTCTTCACTCTTCCCGGACGTTGGTAGCATCGCCTAGTGGAGGGGTCATGAGGTGTAACACTATAAATACGTCCTACAAAAAACAATTAATATATTTTTACATTCATAAATTTATCTCTAAATTATGTAACATTATGTTGAAACTTCTTTCTATAACAAATAATTTAATAATCAAGCATATCCCTTTAGACCAATGTGACCAATAATTAGACTATATACTGTCAAGATTAGGTAGTGAAGTTATTACCAATTTGGTTTCACCTTCCATTGTAATAAGATAGTGCAAGGTAGTCTAATTAGTAGGTAAAATTTGTTTATGTTTAGTTTAAATAATTAGGAGCCATGTTTCACCTTTCTGGTGAATTTGGAGTATTCCTTAGACACGAGTCACAGACTAATCTCTCGAAGTACTGAAATCCATATAAGAAATCGATTTTTCTTAACTGATGTTCTTCTATATAAATGAATAAGAAAATTAAATTCTTAATCACATATTTAAGAGGCATAGTTATCTAACAACCATATCACAGTATGTTTGTGGGACGTGTTTCACTTTAAACTAAGTTATATCACAATATTACTTTATCAAAGTTCAAGAATATTGAATTTTTACCATTTAAACCAAATGAAAGTAAATGATTTGTGAAACGCGTCACATGGGAGTTTGCTCTTGGAATGGCTTAGAAAAGAAATGAAATGCACGAGTGGATGAAACTGTATGCATTATGTGACTCCATTGTCCAACCAAAAGCCATCTTAATCACCACTCTGTACTTTGTCACTATGTTCCATTCCATATTCTAAACGGTGAAGCTCTCAGCCTTTTGTCACTGCTACTGTAAGATAAAGGGAAAAACCAAACTCGTGTGCTTCTTTTAATGCAAATCAAAAAGCCAACCACCACAAAAGCTTCAAAGTTATTGTGCCTTTAAACATGCATGCAATATATTTGCATCATTGTGGATAGCATAATCTGCGATACACATATCTCAGTTTGCCTCCATGTTTCTTGTCATATCATTCTTTTCTAATCCCCGAGTTTAATTTGAAATATATATTCCACAAAAGCTATGACATGATTTTCCTCCTTTTAATGAAATGCAAAAACCACAACAACTTTATCGAAGGCTTCCAAAAGGGTGAGTTGGTTAGTCAATACTAGTCAAAATAAAAAAGAAAAGGGTCTTATGAGTGAGGTTCATAGATTGTTTGTCAACAGCAATACATCACAAACATACCCTTGTTTTTTGTCTTGGTACCATAGTGGTTGAAAATAACATTTACATGACGTATATAAAAAGAGACCATGTATTTCTGTAATTGAAATATATATATCTAAGAGAGTTTGTTTGGTTTTTGAACCACCAAACTTGTCTGTGCGAAAAGTCTCATTCCATCAGAGTGGAGATTCTGCTGCTTGTAAGCGCAGCTATGCTTTAAATTAATGTATTTTGGATGTATCTATTGTTGTTACACAAAGTCACATTTATGAAGCTTGTCAATATCTGGTCCTTGTGTCTGTGACATTTAATGGTATTTTGGTGCATTCATTGACAGTGTTTAAGCCACTTCTGACACCACCATGCATGAAATAAAGTGGCGCGATTCTGGTTTCAAGCAATTCAAGTTCATGGACCCAAATGTTTCAATTTCAAGTCACAAGCGCTCCAACAGGTGTTTGCAGACACAATTCGTTTCCTACTTTCAACATTTTCTGTTCTTTCTTTTTCTTCCAGGATATTTGTCTCTTTCTCATTGCACCAACCTTTTGTCTCTCTAAAGTCTAAACCAAATAAATTGAAGAAAGAGTTGCAGTGATACACATCTTCTTCAGTACTTTCACTTTTGAATCAAATAATAGTTCATCACGTTAATCAGAATTTTTGCTTCTTCTGGTTTATCTAAATATAGGTAATCTTACTTTGTTTCACAAGGTCATAACACTAGATCAACCTAACAGTTAATAGTTTCTAATATTGAATGTCGTGTTCCTGATATATATATAATCGGTAGTAAATATTTGGAAAAAAAATAAAAAAGTTCAATTTCGTACTTGTTTTCATCTACAAAGCAAAAACTGGTACTATGAGGAAGTTCTTTGTGTGTTAGTTTTGCAGGTTAACAGGATCAATGTTAATTATAAACTTTTAATCATGTTATGCACTTCACTCCCTATTATTGATATTTTTGTTACTATTTGGCAGTGACCCAATGAAAAGGAGAGTCACTGGAAATGGATTAGAGAACATCAGTGAAGCTTTTTATCGGCCTCAAGTGGTACCTTACCATACCTTCTTGCTGCATATTTCTGGGCATAATATAGAGATTTTCCTTTGATTTACTAGCCAGATTCCAGTATTCTTATAAAAGAACGAGTTTCAGCTCATAGAAGCAAATACTTAGTAATTTTCCCTTTTTTATATCACCTAAAGGAACTGGGGGAACCAAAGCAAAGCATTGAATCCAAGAAGAGGCAATACCATAATATGGATCTTCAAAGTTCTTTGACTCAAGAGGTACAAATCTTGACTGATTATTTACTTGTCACATACAGTTAATTAGCTGTAAACTTATGACTACGAAGTCTTTCTGGAGATGTTTCTAGTAACAGTAACAGTAACAGGTAGCCATGCTAAGGAGATTAGTATTGTCCTTGTTATACATGACTTTGCGAAGACTTAAGACAAACAATGTAGTATTCATTTTATTTATTTGCATTTGATCGATAACTTCTCATACTATATACTTTTTGTATATCTGAAGATTCTACAGCTTCAAAAACGATTACAGCAACAATTTGTGATTCGGCGCGCATTAGAGAAAGCATGTTATGTGCCTTTTTCTCAGGATGCTACAATAGAAAATTCAATACCTAAGGTACAGTTACATGGAACTACAGTTTCACTCTCTAAATTGAAATTTTTGGATGTTACTTCTGACTATCAATTATATACATCTCTCATGTAATTTTAGGCTGCAAAGGAACTCATTAAGGAAATTGGAATATTAGAATTAGAAGTTGTCTATTTGGAACAATATCTACTCTCTTTGTATCGGAAACGATTTGATCGACAAGTTACATCTCTATCAACCAAGGAAAGAAGATTGGATTTAGCTTCAGACACTAATCAAGGAACATCTGCAGTGCCTGGAAATGATGCTATCTCTGACAAAGAAATTTCAGTTGTACACTGTAGTAAAGTCATTTCACCCAGAAATTCAACTGGCTTTCAGCTGAAGGAATGCCATAACCCGTTGGAATCAGAAACTGTTTTAGACTCTAGTATTCATCGATGCCACTCTGAACTATCTCAACGCACAGCATTTGAAGCTTCTCCTGTGAACATTGAGACCAAAGCTATTGTTGACTCTTACCATTCTTTACCATTATCCATGTTAGAGGTAAAGTATAACGAAAACCAGAAAAGTCGTTACATCTTTTTATTTCATATTCAGGCTTCTCTAATATCTAGCTTCCAAATTTTATTTCATCAGCAAGCTCAGTGCGCTAAATCCTGTTCAACCAGCCTGGCAGAGCATCTTGGTGGTAGCTATGTTGATAATGTTCCAGAAACACCAAATTGGCTTTCTGAGGAGATGATTAAATGCATATCAGCTATATATGGTGAACTTACAGAGTCACCTTCTCTTGGTCATAAAAATGCTTCATCCCCTATTTCATTCTCATCATCTGGTAACGAGTTATCTTCACAGAGCCAGGGTAGTAAGTGGGGATCACAATGGAAGAAGCATTCATCCTTCAATTTAAACTCCACTAACCCTTTCCATATCAGAGGGTCCAAAGAATTTAGTGGACCTTATTGCTCAATGATAAGGATACAACAATTAAGCACAGACAATCAGAAATTAAAAGAAATTGAGTACATGCTACGAAGATTTAGGTGAGCAATATTATAGTGCTTATTCTTTTTTATTATGTTTTATTCAAATTCACATGATCAAATTTTTATCATGAAAATTGAAATTATTGACAATAATATAATTCACCAAGATGTGTGCGGTATATCAATTTGGTTAGATGATTTGTTTTGTGTGATAGAACAACTTTATATAACTATATCCTACCTTATTGCAGATCACTTGTTTCTCGGTTGGAAGATGTTAATCCTAGAAATATGAAGCATGAAGAAAAGCTTGCCTTTTGGATTAATGTGCACAATTCCTTAGCAATGCATGTAAAATTTCTAAATCTCTAATCTTCTTTATATTATGCATGGTATTGCTTCAAGTCAGTGAACCAAACCTATCATGTTTTCTGGCCCCCACAGGCTTTATTAGTTTATGGAATTTCCACCAACAATGTTAAAAGAATGTCTTCAGTACTCAAGGTAAGTTTCTCATTCATAAAACTCCATGAAATTGATTGGTATGAATGAATTTTTACTAAAATAAGCTATGATATTTCAGGCTGCATATAACATTGGGGGACATACTATAAGCGTAGACCTGATACAGAACTTCATTCTGGGATGCAGATTGCCTCGTCCAGGACAAGTAAAATCTGATTTCCAGAAACTTCTAATAAGACTGCATATTTAATTTTACATAGTAAACAAACTAGTATAGCATAGATGAAATCCTGTTATCCATATGCTTTTCTTAACATAGTATTGCATCTTTATTTGTGTTCTAGTGGCTGTGGTCGTGGTTTCCTTCAATGACAAAACCAAAGGTTAGAGATGCAAGAAAAGGATATGCCATACATCGTCCAGAACCTTTACTACTATTTGCTCTTTGCTCAGGAAGCCATTCTGACCCAGCGGTAGACTTCTGGTCTTTATGTACTTATTGTGTCTTTGTCTATGTAGAAGGATATGTACAAATCTACATTTTTGTTGTATTTCTCTCTTCTCCTGGTTACTGAAGGAAACAGAAAATCTTTTCTCTAAAGATGTAGATTACCAAATTGAAACATTGTCTATAGGTCTGAGTATAATAATTTGAACAAATGTAATTTTTCAAGATAGATACGACTTTGTACTTAAATTCTTCCAATAAATTCTTACATCCCCTTGCTGTAAAGAAAATTCTCTTATATTTGGTCATTTTATCATAATCTCACCTGGTCTTGGTTGTAACCTTCTCAGGTACGTTTGTACACATCGAAGAGAGTCTTTGAGGAGCTGGAATATGCCAAAGAAGAATACATTCAGTCCACCCTCACCATAAGCAAGGAACAGAAAATAGTTCTCCCAAAGATAGTTGATTCCTTTGCAAAAAATTCAGGTCTAGGTGCATCAGATTTGATGGAGATGGTTAAGCCTTATCTACCTGATTCTCAAAGGAAGAACATTCAAGATTTTCAATCAAAGACAAGCTGGAAAAGCATTGAATTAACCCCTCATAACTTCAATTTCCATTACTTGATTTCAAAGGAATTAGCTTGGTAATGGCATGCCTTGGAAGGATTCATGAATGTGCGTGGGTAGAATAATTCTGTCTATCCACATCTATCCAAGATTTGCATTTGATGGTAAGCACACGAATAATGTGTAAGAAGGAACTGTGTCTGCCTCAAAGCATAACTGGTGAATAATATTTGTCTGCCTTGTACCTATGAAATGTTGAACTCAGAATGGTAGCACTTGGTGAGAGTAGGGAGCAGAGAAAGATGGACGTCAGATAGATAGCATGCAACAATTTGGAAATTATGGGAGCCTAGACTACATAATTTTTGCTGCATAACTCTATCTCAAGGTCCTTGTTTCAAGTATTTTACTATAGCTATATTTTCCCCTCAATTTATGGATATATATATTCTTAATTCTTTTTGGCGACATCTGCTTTGTCTGATGGATCAATACTGAACACTTTTTCTCTGTATGAGCTCAGTAGAAATCATTATTGCCCCCCAGCAATACTAAGAAGCACGTTCTTGTGACCTTTTGGTCATACAGCATGAGAGGTATCGGGGAATCACTGACAAAAAAATCACTTTTCCAAAAGTTTATCAGCTTCTAATTTTTCCAACAAGTTTTAGTTATCTCGATAGAACCATAGTTTCTCGTTTATCTATATGGAGAGGAATTAATACATTTCAATATAGATTAAAATTTAAATCACATTAGGGATGACATTATAAACTGTGGTACATACAGTACTGAATTATTAACTAACGATAAACATAACTGGTGAAATGTATCTCACATATCTCCAAGGACCCATGCAAATTCAGAAGTCCTTCAGAAACACTTAACATGAAGGCGCAGCTAAACTGCACAAGGTGAAGGATGGAGTCCTGTTGTATGTCATGGTCAGCAGAGGTCCTTTAATCCTAAAACTGCTTGTCCTTCCTTACAATGATCCACCTCTGCCTTGACAATGTTGATGGGATTTGTAAGGTTGTCAAACTCGATAGTCTATGTAAACTTGTGGAGTTTCAGTAGATTCGACTCATAATACAGTGGCAATCAAGGAGCTGACTTTCTCCTAGCTCCTCAAATGATTGAAAACCTAACTAAAGCATAACAACTCAGGGCCTGTTCCTATGTTGCCATTTGCAGGCTTCAGATCACCCTTAGTATCACCAGGTTGCTTGAGGGTGGGATCACCATGAACTTTCATAATCACCAAGTGCTAATCTTCCTTTATGTTCCATATGTCATCAAATATGACACTGTTGGTCGTGTAGATTGTAGAACACCACCTTTTCTGTCTTGAATAACTGCTTTCACAGAATCTAATATACCAAAACTCCACTTCAGAAGGATTAAGCGCTCCCCCATACGTGTCTCCATAAAAGTTCGTATCCTGATAGTCAATTTCCAAGTCATTTTGTCAACTTACAGTTATGTTGCTCTTTACTGCATTTGCCAAGAGACTCTGTGATAGGAAAGGATACGACAATATCACATATATTAACATGTGGAGTTCAATTATTAATTCCTAAATACCAAGAGCAATTTACAGTAAGGACATAATGGACTACTGGACCATTAATTAAGATCTCTGAATAAAGGCTATATACATAAATACATACATGTATGTATTTATGTATATAAAGAGGACATGTCACATACCTGGCAGTATATCATCACCATTTCGATGTCTAATTTTGGGTAGTAGAGGGATCATGAATTGAACTAGGTTGGTGTAAAGGTGAAGGAGTTGCTGCCTCTAAAATTGTCTTACATTTCATCCATTCATGAAAAAAATGTCTTCCAATCATTTTGGTGGCAGTACTATAATTCCGATTGACCATAAATCCAATTCCTTGCTGCATAATATCTATAAGCATGCTGCATTGTGTATGGTCGTCTTATGCTCTATATGGAAGAGCATCCACTGTTAATGACATTGGCTAGTTAACCATCAAAATATCTCTTCAACATCACCCTGAATTT
>JBBMKG010681412.1:0-10537 GCA_037834515.1 Lespedeza cuneata | reverse complement strand
AAAAAAAAAAAAAATCATTAACATATTTTAAGTAAAGTCATAAACAAATTTTATCAGAATTTTACTAATCAAAATCTACGTAGAGATTGATTAATAATAAGATTATAGAACCAATATACTTTCATTTCTTATATGAGTAAAAACATATTTTATCCTCAGAAAAAGAT
Organism: Lespedeza cuneata; assembly: GCA_037834515.1. Classification (NCBI taxonomy): domain Eukaryota; kingdom Viridiplantae; phylum Streptophyta; class Magnoliopsida; order Fabales; family Fabaceae; genus Lespedeza; species Lespedeza cuneata. The sequence goes on along the minus strand of JBBMKG010681412.1, from coordinate 10,370 downwards.
TAAGACGAACAATTAATATTTATGTTTATATTAAAATTTAATTTTAGTATAAAATATTTAAAAATAAATAAACATAACCATATTATTTCTAATGTTAATTTTAACAACGTTTCTTATTTAAAAAAAAAAAAGAGATCGAGAACTATGGAAGTAATTTAAATTTAAAGCTTCCCGTTAAATAATGACGATAATAATATTCTTCACTGAGGTTAATAGCGTGTGTAATAACTTTGTGGTTAGTTAGAGGTTGTGCTCCCACAGTTTGTTTTTGTTGGCTACGGGACGTTGCCACACCTACGAGGCAAAGAATCCTTTTCCATCTTTAGCGTGATTATTTTTGCTTCAACTATTATTCTGGAGCACACTTGTCACTATTCTGGAGCACACTTGTCACCATTGTATTTTAAAGAGACAATAACAACATTTAAAAAATAAATAAATAAAATCACATGTATTGGCAGTCCTATTGGAATCAAATAAAATGATTGTGAGCAACAAAACCCTTCTTATTTTAACACAATAGTATATTTAATACTCAAACAGAAACATCTAATTAGGTTAGAACAATTTCCCGTCAATTATTTCCCTGGTGTTAATAACAACACTCTTTGCCACACATATTTTTCAATGTATTTAATATCTACATTACCTAATAGATTTCATAGTAATTTTATATAATAATAGAACAATCATATAAAAATATATATAATAAAGAACATATATTTCTATTCTTTTAATTAAAATAAAAAATAAATAAGAAATTATCGATACATCTACAAGTCATCTCAATATGATTAATGTACATTTTTTTTGTCTTTTATTTATGTACTAAAAGACAAAAAAATGTATATTAAATAGTATGTTGCTATTATTATTCTTTTAGTGTTAATTTATTATACATACGTGGTTTAAAGAGCCCAGAAGGTTCCCGCCACAACACAAGTTCATTGAAGTGCTTATCGATTTAAAGAGAAAGAAAAAGAGTTCGTTGAAGTCAACAGAATCGCGAGCATTTTGATTTGGACAGTGTTATTAATTATCATCACAAACTTCGCGTTCTGCCCTAACTAGAGTGTGCTGCTATGTAGTATATATCTGAATTCAACCCGAACTCTACACTTGAACATGAATCAATATTTTTAAATTCTTTTAATATGGTAGATACGTTGACATGTATAAAATTCATTATAAGCTCAATATATAGTATATTGAAGCCTGATTATGCAATTCTGAACAAAAAGCAAAGGCACGTAGCATAGAAGCTATTAAGCCGACAACATATGAAATTATCAACCCAATTTGCATTATCATTCATTGGAAAAAGAGCAACCATCACAATATGATCACATACATACGACAGGGACCACGCAGAATCTACGAAACAAACCTAAGGGCAAGAATCAGAACATAATATGCGATGGTGATGCAATTTTATTATGAGCAACCCACCAGATTCACTTTGGTCCCCTCACGTAGTCATTACTCATTAGGCTCGCGCTTCTTTTAAATCTGCTCATTTACAACGTATGCAAATACTACAGTAATCTCATCTACGCTTGGAAACTTCCATATGTGGCCACCAAATTAACTTTTAGTTTTTGGATCATTTATATGATATTACAATCCAAATTTATGATTCTCCACACTAATAATAAATAGAGTTTTTATTTGATATGTCTTATACATGTATGCATTTATTCTTAAGTATAAATAAAATTTTCATACTTAATTATTATATAAAATAAATTATTATTCGTTAGTTGTAAATTTAACTATATATCCAAACATATAATTATTATTCTTCATAAAACATATTTTAAAATAATTAAATTGTTAGTATACACACATTCCGAAATATACTAATTAAATATAAATATTTGAATATAATATAAAGAAATCTATATAGAATGCACGTATTTAAAATCTAGTTACCATTCTATTTCTTGCTTTCTTATATAAAAGTCACTTTAAAGTTTAAATTATGAATCTACTTCATACTTTATTTTATTTAATTTCTCATTCTAAATTTTACTGTTTTTTTTAATTTTTTTTTACATACGTCCTTTCGAAAGCAATCCTATTCGAAATATGATTAAACACTAAATATATAAATATCTCCCCTAATAGAAATTCGAACTTTAGTTCAATGTGTACGAAAATCCAACCCCATTTAATAACTCAACTTTCTAAATCCTGAATAAGTTTAAGTAAATTTCAGTAATATTCTTTACAATTTCATATAACATAAGCACATCATACTCTTTTAGCCGTTGCATTCACTTCCCGTGTAAGAGATGTTATTGCAAAATGGATGAAGTTGTGTGTCATTTGTTCAATAAATTCAGTTTTAAAATAATTCTATTTAATATAGTTGTTGATATAAATAAAAATTGATCAGTGATCATCGAGGTTAAAGTGTATATAAGTAAATATATTTGCATACTCTAATAATGGAAATACCCCATTTGACACTTATTTATGTTCATCTCTTTTGTCACATTATAGCAATTTCCAAGCCCTCTTCCCATAGAAAACACTCAACACAAAAAACCACAATAAGCAGTAACTAGAGAAAATAGAAAACCAGACGAGAATAAAAAAATTATTTTTAAAAAAAATTGATACATTTTTTAATGAGAAAATAATTGGTGGCAAAAAATGGGTTTTAGAGATCAATAAAAACTGGAAATTAAATCAAACAGCCCAATAAATTAATAAAAAAATAGCCTAATAACCTCAACTTTTTCGTTATATTATTAATCTAAAGCCACTTCAACTTCTGCAACTACTCAACTCTCGCATCAGTCAATCCAAGTAACAGGAATATAAGGCCCCAAAAAGAAAAAAATAAAATAAACAAGATACTACAATGCACAAGTTCTACATACATGACGCCTCCTTATACAACGTTTAGCCATGCAACTGGAAAATACTGTACAGTAAAAGATGTTTCTCTGCCACTAATTTAGCCCTACAACTAAGTGTGTTGAAAATCACAAGAATCCCCCTTCCTGCAATGTCCACTCTCATAATACTTGCAGACTCCTCTTTGTCCCCCAAAAGGAGGCCTGGAAGAACCTCCTCTACCTCCGCTGCCAAATGATGACTGCCTGTTCCAAGATTTACCACCATAACCAGAATCTCTACCATGTGTACCACGATCCCCTTGGTTGGGGAACCTGTCTCCATTACGACTTTGCTCACTTCCCCACATTCTTGGATTTCCAGCTGATGCAGCCCAACCAGGATTGGCATTTGCAGGTGCTAGCCCCTGACCAGGCCCAACCCAACCTACATTCGCATTTACATGGGGACGTGCTTGACCAGGTCCAACCCAGCCAGCTGCACTCACTGGAGGTAGCCCCTGACTAGGAGCAGCCCATCCTGGATTTGAATTTCCAGGAGCTGGCACTTGTGCAGGCATCCAGTTTACGTTCATATTGGCAGGTACAACCCCACCCCAGTTCATATTCTGATTTCCTGGCATGCCCATGCTCCAAGGCATATTGGGTGGAGCTTGAGATGAAGCTGTAATGTTTGACTGACTACTTGAAGCTGGTGGTCTCCAAGGCTCGGGTGTAGTCATACCCATAAATCCAGGTGTGGGTAAACTCCCAGTTGGATTTCCAGTGCCAAACGAGGCAGTGTTCTGGACAGTCGAAGCATTGCCCCAGGTGCCTTGGGAAGCTGGCTGGGCAGGCATAGTAGCAGGATTATTTGGTTCTATCCTTTGAGATAATGTACCTCCCCAGGCCTGTGGCTCTGGTTTAGCAACGCCAGCAGAACCCCACCCTTGTGCTTCAGCATGAGAGTTGTGGCTACTGACTACCTGGTTTTGCATATTTGCACCAGCCATTTTGATGTCAGCCCCTGAAGCCAGAACAGGTGCCACTAATGTCGCTTGAGGATGTAACTGAGTAGTATCTGTAGAAGCTGAACTAATACCAGGTTGTGAACTTAAGCCTTTTTCAGCATTTTGTACAGCATGCTCTGGGTGCATTACCACAGAGGCTTGCAAACCTCCATGACTGCCTGGGAATGAATTTCCGACGAGAGACCCACTCATCTGGACAGGTGTTGGTGACCATTTATTTTCAAAAGCCTGCAACTTACTCCCACCACCAGGAGTAGTCTGGGGTGTAGGTGAAGGCAGATTTGTTGCTTCATTTCTAACACCAGCATCAGAACCCCATCCATTTGCAGAGTTCTTGGGGACCTGAACTGCCAATGGAGAAGTTCTATTTGCTAAAGAATTCATACTATCTTTAGATCTCCAATTTCCTCCTGTGGTTTGTCCTGGAGAACCCAGAGTACTATGTGAATTCCAAGATCCACTATTTTGATCAAATGTTGGTCTTTCTCCAACTTGACCTTCTATACCTTGTTGTGCAGGCTTCCTAGAGAATGAGGATGGGTAATGTAAATCATGCACCGTTTGGGCCTTATCCACCATCGATGGTTCCTTGGAAAATTTCCCTGCCAAGGCATCTGTTAAGAGTATAGAATCATCTTGCTTCCCATTGGCCCTCCAAATCCTCAAATCAGCAGGAAAGTAACCTGTGTTACTCCATTTGCGTAGCTGCACCATGGAAAATGGTCCCTGAACTTTCCCAGATGGATCCTGGTAATGCCACATCTTCTCAGATTCATTAATATTCAAAGCTGGGGAAGTTATTCCAGCAGAAGATGATGCTGCAGAAGCTTCTGATACAGCAGTGTGGAAAGACTCAGATGCTACCAACGGTTGGGTATTTTTAGCACCACTTTCCAAGCTTGAAGATAGCTTTTGCCTCTCCCAGCTATTAGATAGTTGTGATTCCCTATCTCTTCCCTGGTGCAATTGAGCATCATTTAGCACCTCATTAGCATGAGAAGCATTATCACCTTTGAGTGAAAATCCCTTATTAGACAAATTTCTGCCAAGCTCCTGATTAACATTAGAATAATTCCTTGTTCCACTCCAAGAATCACTTGAAATAGAACCACTTCTTGGAGAAACAATATCTCTCCCCCTCCTTCCAAAGGCAGTAGACCCTCTGGGTCTCATGTAGTTTTCTGCAGGCAGAGAAATGAAATTATGACCAAATGTTAGAAAAAGAAGAAACAAAAAAAAAGAGTTTACAAGTTCAAAGAGCATTAATATTACCTTGTCTTTTATCATCCATTTCATCTTCATCTTCTTCAGATTCATAACTAGGATCCATGTTTGGATCCACATGTATTTCTGGAATTTCCTCCAACCTACGTTGACGTTCTTCAGGTGTTTTCAAAAGCTGCAATTTCTCTACACATTCTCTGAGCGTGAGAGGAAGGGTGAAGGATCAACACAAAATAGAACTAAGCTTTTGCCAAATTTAAATAATCACAATAAATTGTAGGTTAAAAATAACTTGATAACCATATTATATACAAGTAGTATGGGGCAGCAAAACATTATCCTAAAGAAAAAAAAATTCAAATGATTACTATTCATTTCAATCCAAAGATTGCTGTTAGACAACACGAAAAGACAATGAAAAAATCCTTAATATGTACATAAATTGTTAAATATCACTACACAGGACTCAAACATTGCCAAAGAATACTTTTCAAAGCATTTTGTCCAACCATCTATTTAACTGAATATAATATGATCCCAGAGCATATTTAAAACTTCATATGCAATAGACTGATCACCTTCATTAGAAATTGACCCACTACTGATACCAGACTAAAACTACGTTATTTTTTCAGCAAGTCAACTCATTAGGAAGCATGTTTATAAGATATGTATATGACAAATTCAACATCCTCATATTTGACATGTTAAAACCAACATACCAATTTTAAACTTTTCATATATCTCATTCTCAAATATATGATATAGGTTCCCAAATAGTTAGGAAATCACAATGAACACTTACAAACACCTTAAAAGATTTTCTTCATTCAGTAAAGAAGATTAAATTTAAAGAATTATCAATTCCCAATTTATAAGGAGCTGTGGCAACAACAGATTGTTCAAAGGGATCAACAAAAAACAATCCACAGATTTCTATCTCCATGTCCTGATAATGTCATAGGTGAATGTTACATCAATGACATTTCAATTGGAGGAAAACAAATCAAGCAATGACTCGAGAAGTCAAATTACATCAAGGAAATGAAAAGCAAAAGGCAACAAAATACTGCCAGACATATCATATTTGAATTTTGCCTAAGAAAAAAGGATATTCTTTTCTCCGTCCTTTCTCACTAGCCCTATCGCGGAGGTGACTCAGCCGCACTATCTCTGTTTCTAGCCACTGTAATAGAAAGACAAACAATTCAATTAGATTACAAAGACCAGAAAATACATTTCAAAATCCATACATAAAAGGTTGTCTTTTATCTAATGAAATGGGGATTTAATGAAATAAACCAAGAATTCAATTGACAATGTAAACTAATTGGGACAATCAGTGAACTTCCAAAGTGAATGTCAGTCTTATTTGAAAGAGTAGTATCATGAATAAGAGTTTCTTGAATGCCATTACTAGGTCTCGATAGATTTAAGCTCGAGAATTTTAATGAGAAATTTTAACCACGGAAAAAATATTATGACCCCTCTCCTACCTGTGATCAATGCATTGCAAACTGAAGGATGTAATCAGACAGAAGACAGAAAAGATGAGAATTCTCAAGACTCTTGTTATACATCAATAAAACAACATTTGTCAATTCAAGGTAATTTTATTCAATACATCAATAAAATCACGGTAACAAGGAGACATTGAGAAATTAGGAATTTTAGAAAGATTTGTGAGAACACACCTCACAAGGGGTAGGTAAAAGGTATAGAAAAACAACTCACATCTTTAACTCTAACTGCCTGAAGCACCAATGCTTTGTCCTGAATGTCACCCTACAAACACAAATTTGTCTCTTAAGTACAAAGTATAACATCTGATACCTGAAAGTGAGTTTATTGAACATAAACTTACCACAGTTAGCCGATTTATAAGGCCACACTTTATGCTTTGACGGAGACGCTTGCATTCATCCTAGCAAAAAAACAATCGATATCATAAGGAAATACATTAATCTAAGCATAAGTTTAAATTTTACAAATTATCCATATCAATTCTGAGAAAATCTAATACAGAAATAATTTATTCCCGCCATCATATGGTTAAGAGTCAACTACCAGGTTAGCCATTCCAAGATTAGTGCATCACTATCACCTCATTAGTCATCTAAAAATTGTCACCAAATTAGTTCCTAAAATTCTAAAACAATGTCACATTTATCCTCATAAAGGACTAAAATGGTGTCACAAATGGACAAATTTAGTCTGATTTGGTGGAATTCAATTAAAGAAAAAGAAAAAAACTCTAAAGGCACACTCAGATTTGGAGGACCAATTTTAGGACTCACTCTATGGTTAAAAAACGTGGCTCTCAAGTTGCCCTTGCAGTCTATTTTTGACCAACTGAGACAACCAGCGAGTATAGTTGATTATCAAATGGAATATCACCCTTCATGCAATTAGGATGTACTAGATTTTGAGGGTCTACACTGACCATTATCAAGCCAAGTTTTAAAGTCGGTAAGATACAACTTATAAAATAAATCATAGTAAAAGTCAACCAAAACTGAATATCATAAACTAAAAGGAAAGATAAAAATGCTGTCATTGAATCACCTCTGTGAAGTCCTGATTTGAGATAATATCAATTGATACAATCTCTGTCTTGTTTAAATTTAAGATTTCTAGCAAGAATTCTGTCATCTTTTTACCAACTTTATATGGCTCTGCAGCTTTGCATGTACCTGACCATGTAGATAATTAAAAAGAAAACCAAAAATCAAAGTTTATTTTATATTGCAAATGAAAATAGCATGAAAGTTGTTATCTAGATATTTACCTACGACCTGAACGAGCCTATACAAATCCTGCTTCTGACCACTAGCAGAAATTCTTATTCTCACAAAAGAACCAATAACTTTATCATGAAACTTCTCTGTATCTTCAAGTAGATCTTCCACCAAATTACGCCTTAGATAAATTAAATTAATATTATGGTTATCAATGGCAGCATAATCATCAACATTAGTTTGAAGTCCTCTCTCATCACCCTTTTTACGATTTTTACGTCTCTTATCTTTGCCAGCTTTCATATATGAATTGGGATTGCCATCACTTTCCAAATTATTAGTTTCAGTGTCAACAACACTTCCCTGCAGATCTTCAGCCTGAGAATCCTCTTTTAGAAGGAAATGGGATTCAAGAAGCTTTAACATTTCAAAATGTCCAACTCTTGGTTTACCAAAGAGATTTTTAAGTCTTGCATCACAAATAATCTGACTTTTTCGACGAGGATCTCGAAGCTTATTTCTTTTAATATACTCTAGCAAAAGAGCCTGCACATCAAACTGAGATAAAACAGTTCTGTCTCCATTTCTCATGTGCATAACAAACTCCAAAAGCTCTTTTGAAGCCCACTCAGAGTTGTCATCTCCAGATGGCCCATCAGCACCGACCATTGTCCTATTTGAATTTCCTTCTTTGGAACAGGACTTGGCCCGTTTCTTGGGCTTTCTTCTTTTAGAACGACCCAAATCAGCATTCTCATAGGAGCTATCTGAATCTGATCCTCTATCATTACTGGTATCAAAAAGTTCATCCGGTGATTCCTCTTTAGAATGAAGCATATCAGATCCCTTCCAAGGATTTTTAGCTTGAGTGAGTTCTTCAAATGTTAGAGATAGTTTTTCTTTTAGATCTGTGTAGTAGTCCTTGAAGAGATACTCCCAGCTGTTTTTGTCATCAAAATCTATTTGTCCCTATACCAAGCATGAAAAATAGATATTAGTAGCCAAAAAGAGGTGCCCCAGATAAATTTCATTATAAATTCACACATCTACATTTTATCTCTAAAATAGTCTATAATAGAAGATGTCTGCTTGATAGTCATTGGGATTTGGGGTAATTATTGATTTAGGATAGTAATGTAAAGAATATGATGCAGCATACTTGGATGAAATAAAACATAATGAAAGAGAAAAGCATTACAATAATCATTAAGAAGAAAGGAAGGGAAATAGTTATCACATCTTAATCTGGATTCTGGACTTCTTTTTTTTTTCTAAAAAGAGAAAGAAATGCAGGCATCCTTCTCTAGGAGCACAAATATCATATTCATCCGCAATAGCTGTGAGGACTTAGCATTAGATCAAGTGAAATGGGCAAGTGCCAAATTATAGAAGATGATAACCAAAACTTGTGTGACTAGCTGTGGTTTTATCTGGCGGCATGGAAGATGGTTTTTCAACAGACCGCCATTGAATTGTGATGGTGTGGCAGGTTTTAAATGGGGGCTTGCATATGCATGGCAGGCAGGCAGAAAATCACGAAAAACTTTGGGAGTGAGGGATTTGGGCCGTGTAGCCTGACCCATACCAGGACCAAAAAGGATTTAAAACCCTGGAACAAAATGAGAAAGACACAATACTCTTCCTCCCAATCTCCCTCATGACATATGCCTCCCCCCAACATCCAGTGACCTCGAGCTTTGGCAACATTCACCAGTGACGTCCAACCTTCAGCTTGGTCCACATTTCACGAGCGACCTCTATCTCCAGTGAACAGTTTTATTACGCCTTTATATTTGTTTATTAATTCTTTATTTGTTTTAGAAAACTGTTTATAAGTCTTTGTTTTTTTATATATTTATTAGATAACAATAATATATGTATGTATAAATGCTCAAAATTCATGAACCGGTCATCATTAATAATAAAAACTCATAGTAACCGGAAAAAAAAAAGTCAAAAAGAAGAAAGAAAAAAAAAATAAAAGACAAAAGAAAGGGAAATATACAGAGAATATACAGCAGCTGTTGAGCAGAATACAGCTTCAGGTAGTAATGGGAAAAAAAGGGAAAAGGAAAATTTATACAGGGTGAAGAGAAACCGTAAAACAGAGAACAATAAGGAAAATAGAAGTGGAAGAGAGAGGAAAAAGAAGAGTTTAAAGGTGGTGCACTGATAGTGTAAAACAATTGTACACAGTAATTCAATCACAATCTTTTATTTAAATGACTTTTAGGGGAAAATATAAAAGTCAACAAAACTTACCATAAATAGAGGGTTGTGATTGAATAACAGTATATAACTTTTTACACTAACAGTGTATGATCCTTTTTTTCAAAAGAAAAACAACACAAAAAGAAAACGGGAAGAAACATAGCACAAAAAAATGAAAACAAAACCTGCACTTGTGGGGGTTGCAAAGACGTGAAGGTCACTGGAAATGGAGTGGGCTGCCGGAAAAAAGAGTTTGGGAGAGCTTCGTCCTGCAGGCAAGAGTGCAGAAGAATAGAGAGGTCGGGGTTTTTTTTTTTTTTTTT
>JBBMKG010681411.1:0-10521 GCA_037834515.1 Lespedeza cuneata | reverse complement strand
GTTTTTTCATCTCTTTGATTTTCCTTTGATGCAGGGGCAACATTATCTAAAGGTCTAAATAGAGGATTGGGGACTCTGTTAGCAGGATCATTGGCATTTCTTATCGAGTATATCGCTGGTGTCCCTGGTCATATTTTTCGAGCAATTTTCATTGGTGTTGCTGTTTTTGTGATAGGTAAGCATTCCCTATATGTCATGAAAGAAATTTTGTTGTGTAAAAAATAATATGAAAAGCTTTTGGAGAATTACCAAAATAGAGATAACCTCTTCTATATATATATTGTCTAAATTCTGGTAAAATTAATTATGCTGTTCCATATATGCATATAGTTTCATGCCACAAAAGTACCTATGTGTTGAATTTTTAAGAGAAACTTAAACTTGTGACTATCATACAAAGCACGAACATTTAGAGTCACATGTCAAACCCCTTGAATTTACTGTTCAAGTAGGATGGTATTAATTCTTGGCCTTAGATTTTATTTTCCTCGAATTCAAAGAACGTGTAATCAAGTTTTATGTCCTGTGAATGGAGTCACCAAATGTTTTTCTGAGTCATAGTGTCACTTTTGGTTGACAGGAGCAATGACTACTTATGTGAGGTTCATCCCCTATATCAAGAAGAATTATGACTATGGTGTTCTGATCTTTCTCTTGACCTTTAATTTGATAACTATATCAAGCTACCGACTTGAGAGTGTCTGGAACATGGCAAAAGATCGCATTTCCACCATTGCCATAGGCTGTGGCCTGTGTCTTGTGATGAGCATATTAGTATTTCCAAACTGGTCTGGGGAAGATCTCCATAACACCACTATATCAAGGCTTGAAGGCTTAGCCAAGTCTATAGAAGGTAATTAAGGTGAACTTTAAAGATAGAATAGCACTTAAAATTTGTGCAAAGATAATAACTATTGAAGATGATTATTTATTAAATATGAAAAAGTTGCTTTGGTCCTTTCTTTGATCCATATAACTGATGATCAAAAGAATGGTGCAGTCTGTGTCACGAGATACTTTTATGATTCTGCAAACCCAGCAAATGAAGATGAGTCATGCGATGATCCTATTTATGAAGGTTACAAGGCTGTTTTAGACTGCAAATCTAAGGATGAAACACTGGTAATTAACTAAGTTCCCGTTGCTTGTTAAGTGAAACATGCTTTGTGATAGAAGTTCATATGTGTAATTGTTGTATGGAATTGAACAGGCATTACAAGCAAGTTGGGAACCAAGATACTCAAGACATTGCCACAGAATCCCTTGGCATCAATATGCAAGAATAGGAGCTGCTCTTCGCCATTTCAGTTACACTGTTGTAGCCCTACATGGATGTCTACAGTCTGAAATTCAGGTACTAAATCAAATAGTTTAGAAGAAAAAAAAGTGTTTCTATTTTCTATTGACTTAACTTTAAACTCAAAAAAGAAATGTAAAATTAAAAGATTATCTTTCCCTAAAAAAATTATCTTAAAAGTATCCCGAACCCTGCTTATAAGCATCATAACATTCGAGAGGGCTATGAAACTTCTAACAAATATTTATGCGAGCCAGTAGCTGCATTTCTAATATTGCTCTTGTTATCTTTCATTTAACTCCAAGTGAATTAAATCATAATTCATACAAAAGGTGACTGTGACAATTATTTTCAGATCAAAACAACTTAATAGTTCATTTATGTCATTATGCCAACTCATGTTTTCTTTGCCTGAAAAATTGCTTCCACTTGCTTCTATTATGTCCATCATTGAACTCCTGAACCTGGATTATCTGTCATGTTATTCATAGCACATGGATAACAATCACTAGAAATATCAATCATTGTTATTCTAGACCACTTTGTCTAGCACTTAAAAATGAATTGTTCTACATTATTTATTCTTTTAGCTAGCATCTTTACAATTATCAGACTAGCCCTGATAAAAATATAAAACTTCTTATATGATGCTTATTATCATAATCTTATTATATATTCCTTCAGTATAATTATTTATTTATTAACATTTGATTCTTTAGACCCCGAAGTCAATTCGTACCCTGTACAAAGGCTCTTGCATCAGAGTTGCTGAGGAAGTGTCAAAAGTACTAAGAACACTAGCCAACAGCATAAGGAACAATCGTCAATTCTCCCCTGAAACACTCTCAAACAATCTCAATGCAGCATTACAAGACCTTGACAATGCCTTGAAATCCCAACCACAACTTGTACTAGGCTCGAGGAATGGCCGAACTGCTCACGCCCCAGTTCAAGCAGTTCCAAATCCTGATCAAAAGCTTGAAGATGACACTAGCAGACTCTCATTATCAAGTTTCAAGAGTGATACCAATTCGCCACGTGGATGTAAAACAAGAGACCACTCTCGTGAACTGTCAAAAAAGGTTTTAAGGCCACAACTGAGTACACTTGCCATCATTAGCCTCGAGTTCTCAGAAGCATTGCCCTTTGCTGCTTTCACTTCTTTGCTTGTTGAAATGGTGGCTAAACTCGATGGCGTTATGAATGAAGTTGAAGAGTTAGGCCGAACGGCACACTATAGAGAGTTCAAAAATGATGATGAGATTGTTGTGACCTGTGAGAAACCAAAGGTGAACGTAACTAAGAATGACTTGCCTTCTTATGGAGGAGAGTAGTTAGTACTTAGTAGAATCCAAAGGAAGTAATGAAGCATATTCTTCATCTCAATTGGAGTTTATCATCCCATGAGCAGAGTTAGATGCGTACATGCATGCATGCATATGCATACATACACTAGTGTCTGTAAAGGAACTTGCTGGTCTTTTTGCATGGAAAAGGTGTACTTGGAATGCTTCCACAACAATTACCCTGAAGTGCAAAGGGAACTCCTTGGTTTGTTATATTTAGCGTGGTTTGTTTTAATTTGAGTGATGTTTACATTGGCTATGTCTCAGTTGAGATTTCTCACTAGCCTTGTGCATATGGATTAGGGAAGAAGAATAAGATATGTACATCTGAGTATATGAGATTAGCTTGCGGATTTGAGGGGTCCTTGTAAAACAAGTCTCACCATTGTAAGTTAGAAGTAAATAATATATCATCTGACTATTTTATTTTATTTTCATTTTGTTTCTCTCTTATTTAATAAAAATCACAAAATCATAAAAGAAAATCGTTAATATATGATTTTAATGATACAAAACTGAATTTTTCATTTTATAAAAAAACGTTAATAAAATTTGATTGTGTCACACAAAAATGACCAACATCATAGTAATATGAGATTATGTAATGATTACTTCTCGTCACAAAGGCAAGAAATTGTTAACCTATCCACGTCACGAAATTTTTGTTTCCTTTTAATAGCTTGCACGTGGGCATCTTGTGACTTTTTGAGATGAATAATTTAATGTTAAATAAGTTTCATAGCTCAAGTACATACTTATTTAAAATATGAAAGATATTTCAAATAAAATCTTCTTCAGGCAGAAAGATAAATGAAAATCTTCTTCAAGTAGAAATAATATATACTTATTTTTATTACGTAGAAATAGATCTAATCTTCCATGCTATAGATTCTTTGGCTTTTTTTGAACTTGGGTTTTGGTTTGGTCCTCCTAAGCTTTTGAACTTTTTCATGTTTTGTCTATGTATATGTTGGTCTGCTGCTTTCAAATAGGATCAGAGGTGTCTGTCTAGGTCCTCTGCTCCTTCGTAAATGCAGAACCTATTTTTTTTTTTAAATAAAACAAAAACAAAACTTGTATTGAATAAATAGTACATGTTTTACAAAAGGTATCACTCTGTTATTACTCAAACAAACATAAAACCAGAATGAATTAAAAGGTCAAACAAACAGTGAGATTGTACTAAATTATTCATGAGCAAGTACAACCACTTGTTTGCCAGCACTACGACCTTCAAACATTGCTTCGAGTGCAGCTGGCCCACTCTCAATGCCCTCAGCTATGTCTTCAACGTATGTTATTTTCCCTTCTCTAATATAAGGCAAAATAGTATCCAAGAATTTAGGATAGAGATGATAGTAATCATAAACTGTGAAGGCTTCTATTTTGATCTGCTTATATATGATATGCACTAAGTTCTTTATGCCTTGAGGCTCGTCAAGATCATATTGTGAGATCATTCCAGCCACCACAATTCGACCACGCCTTCTCATATTAAGAAGGGCTGCTTCAAGCATATCTCCCCCAACATTGTCAAAGTAAATGTCAATGCCTTCAGGGAAGTACCTATCACCAATTCAAGCACAGGGATATAAGTGTTTATTAGGATAAGTAATGTTAATGTTTGTCTCTTAAGATAATTCGAAGTTGTGAATATAAATGCTAAACGTCAATTATGTGCTAACCTCTTCAAAGTTGCATTCAGGTCTTGTTCCTCCTTGTAGTTAAAAGCCTCATCAAATCCGAACTTACTCTTCAAAATTTCAACCTTATTTACACCAAAAGCAGAACAATTAAGTGAGATTGTTGTTTCAGAAAACTAGATAAATGTAATTAATGTACCATGCAATATCTCTACCTTATCTTTACTTCCTGCACTTCCAACAACATAGCAGCCCATCAATTTCGCTAGTTGACCAACAAGTTGACCAACTGCACCAAATGCAGAAGATATAAACACACAATCTCCTTTCTTAGGGACCCCAACTTCATAGAAACCTGCATAAGCAGTCATACCAGGCATACCTACAAGTGAAAAAAAAAAAGTTTACAAACAGATAACAACTGGTTAGTTTAATTAATAAACTTTAAAGAATAGTAAAAGAAAATATAAGTCTCAAGTAATTTACTAAGAAGTCCTGTGTAATAGGAAAGGGGAACATCTGTATGCTCAATTTTGAAGAGGCTATCGGTCTTGATGATACTGTACTCTTCCCAATTTGTAACTCCCCACACCAAGTCTCCTTTTTTGAAGTCTGGATGTTTTGAATCCAACACTTTACATACTCCGTACCCAATTATTGGCTGAGAGAAATATTTCAACACCACAAGTTAAATCTTAAAAAATGTCAAGACACTACTATTTAATTTATAGTTCCATATAAACTTGATCAATTAGAAGAAATGAACGCAAACCAAAAAATATAACATGGATTATATATAAGGGGTTGAGAAAGCGTGTGCTTACTGAATGAGGAGAGAATGAATAGAAGAGTCTAGTTTTAGATGTTGTCTTGCTTCCTCTCATGTAAGGATCACAGGATAAATAGAGGTTCTTAACCAGCACAGTATTTGTTGCTTCTGGAGGAAGTTGTAAGGTTATGGTAGAAGTGTGCAAGTACATGTCTGTTTGTTTTGGATTACCAGTTATGTAATCTACAGCCAGAACCTGTTTGTTGCTCACTTGCTCTTCCACCTGTGCCATTGTTTTGGTTTTTGAATTGATCTTAATTTGCTTTCACTCTTGTATGTTGTACGTATGTTCCTGCGTGTTATGGAGATGTCAGAGGTTGCTTATTTCCTTATGTATTTTAGTATTTATAGGGTGGTAAGGATGAGGTCAAATTGTGATTCTTCAATTTTGTCTCCTTTCAAGCAGTTCGTGTAGACTTTGCTACTGACTTTTATTTGCAGTTGAGTGCAGAATTATGCGTGCATGTCAGCGCTCACGCCAGCAGTATCATGCTCATTCGTTGGTGGTCCAGACAGATGATACACTACGTATCATATTCAGTTGTCAATAACATAATTAATAATAGTTTCGTGTACCCATTGAATGTGGCAGACATGAGTTCGATTCTCTCGTTATACATTTTTGGAAAGTGACTAAATCCTAACTTGAGTGAGAACACTTTAGTGGGTAAAAATAAAAAGTTTTAAGTTAGATTCATCATTCACGGAATCTTTGAAGGTTTTACACTCCGATTTCAGTCATTAATTATTGCATCATCAATGGCGTTTAAATCTGATAAAATGCATACTCAAAATAAAATTAAAGTTGTTTGAGTTTAGAGTTACGAATGTGCAATGATCATTATTAAGGTCAAGAAGAGTTATCTCAAATGAACATGGCAATCAAATATTTCTGCCCGATCGTTGAATAATGGTCATTGCATACGTCAGTGCTTGCTTGATTAATCAAATAATTGAATTCAAAAACAGTTCTTTCAAATCAGCTAGCGGATTAAACAAATTCGTGTGCACTTCCAATTACACAAGTAGATCTTTTCTTTTATAGAGTTTATTTTAAGTGAGCCAAAAGAAATAACTATTCTAAGAATTCTGACGGTGCAAGAGTCTAAAGCAAGAGCCATCAATTAATCAAGTCTTTTGTTATTTGTTAGATTTTAGGACTCGGATTAGTAGAGCTGCCCTAGTAGGGCAAAGTGATTTCCATAAGTTATTCAAACCATTAACAGATGGAAACGAATTTTACATTTGAAGAAGTTCAAAACAAAATGAAGTGAATCACGAATCGGCACCAAGTTAAATATCATATACTAACACCGTTACACCGTATAACAGTTCATTCTTCTACGACTCTTTCACATATAAAAGCTCTTTTAGTGTTTTAAGGTTACAAACATCATGGCTATTAAATCAAGCACCAAAAACCTAAAGGCAAAGAAATTTTCATTGTTCCTTTGCTTTCTTACGTGCCAGAAAGCGCTCTTTTGCTGCAACCACAGCATCTTGACTTCTTTTGTGATGATCGGGCTTTGGTTCAGAAGCCGATGGTTGTTCAGCTGAACTCTTTTCTTCCACAGAAGCCTCAGGATCAGGATTTGGTTTCGTATCCAAAGGATTAGAAGCTTCACCCTGACCCCCAGTCTTTTCTCTTGGGGACTCAGGTGGTGAACTTGACTTGTCCAATGAGTGTTGCACTACATCTGATGCATTATGATGTTGATGCTGATTTGATGCAGCAGGGCTCACTTCCTCGTGGGTCTCTGAAGCTCTATGCTCAGCTTGATTCTCACGTTTCTTTGCTCGAGCATCATTTGCTCCGTAAGCAACATTTTTATCAAGATTTGCATAAAAATCTAGCAAAAAGTCCTTCTTCTTGGTAACCTATGCAAATATTAAAATACAAAAAATGTCAATAATTTAAAATAGAGATAGGAATTAAACTATAAACTACAATGCCAATTCAATTAAAATATATACACCAAAATGAGGGAGAAAGAAAGAAAGGAAAACATTAGAATATTTTGAAATCCATTACCAATCTAGGTTGACAACCAGAAGAGAGATAAAAACAGAATATAGATTATGAGAAATTTAAAAAAACAGGAACATACATCATCTTTTTCCTCTAGAAGTTCACGCAAACGTTCTAGCTCCATTTGTCTTTCCCGTTCAGCGAGCTTCTTTCTATATGCTTCTGTGATAAATTTGTCTTTGTTAGCATACAGATGGTCATCTTTGCTTCTCTCTTTGGCAATCTTTTTCTCATAAACAATCTCACGATACTGCTCTCGCTCTTTCGCTTTTTGAATCAGAGTCTGGATATATTTTGGCTGCATTACAAAGATTACAGATCACTGAGTACCGATCTCATTCAGTGAATAACCCAAATGAACAAATTTGAACACCAGCTGTCACAAAAGTAAAACAAGATAATAAATTTAAACAAAATATTAAAAAAGAATTGGCACATAGCCAATTTGAAACCCACTATCAACCATTTTCACTATTCTGATAATGTATTGACAATGAAGTTTCCAAACATTGAGAGAAGTTAAATCGACACGTGTCAAACACCAATAACCAGATTGACACTAACAACTTTATACAGTAAACTTTGGAAAGGTGAAAATATTAAATCTTGAAATCACACAATCTTGATTCAATATAAACTATGAAGTTACTTTAACGCATTAGGAATATGTTCCCCCATGCTACCAAATGAGCTACCTATCCATTATCTGTGTATATGCCTCTTTGTATATATGATTTTTCTGTGTCGTTGTGTCATCCGCCATGTCCTATGTCAAATGTCACTACCCTATCAAAAGCAACAAAAGAAATTTTGCAAATTTTTGCCATATAAAACGCAGATTACTCATGATATATTGAAGACAACCCCAACAGAAAGTTATTTGATAGCAAAATGTAAAAGGACTTCATAGCTATCTTAGTACAAACAGAGCCAATTTTTAAAATAAATGAAAGGAAATTTCTATCCAAAAAGAAAAAAGAAAAGAACGATACAACAGTTTAGCTTTATGTTTCTAATCATCAGAGTCATCATAAGTTGGCAGAGTTTTGGAGTTTCTCACTGCGTACCACACTCTATATATGATTCAACAGAGTTATAAACATACCTTTCTCTCTTCACGATCTTGTACCACTGGACGAACAACTTTCTCTTTCATTTTATCATAGACTCCATCATAATCAAATACGGTTGGATCTTCCTCCAAGGCTTTCTTTTGCTGCTCCTCAACCTTAAAAAAGGTAAAACCAAAAGGAAATTAAGATCATAACATAAACAAACAAATAGAATAGTCACAATAACAAGTAAGATATTACAGCAAGATCAATTAAACTTACTTCCTTGAGACGTTTATTCTTGCTAGCCTGAAGAGCAATCTCTTTCTCGACATCATCCTCATCATCATCATTAAAGCCAAAAGGCGTGGCGAGGGAAGGCCTCGGTGGCGGCTTCTTCGGCTTAGCCGCCCTAAGGTTCAAGCCATACTTGCTCATTTCAACCGGCTTCTTCTTCTTCACTGCAGTTTCACACAAAATTAAGCATCAATTGCGCGTGTCAATTCATTCCAATTTTATTTGAATCAAAACAGAAAACCTAAACTGCAGTTTCACTTATCAAAGATTCTGCTCCTCCAAACTGAGGACACACTTTAGAGGATCAACAAACAATAATTATAATCATTTATTAGAAAAATCAATGATGAGATTGCGCAAAGTACAGGCACATATATAACAAACTACGAAATTGATAAAAATAATCTCGAGCATTATTAAAACTATAATTCAACTTAACACAACAAAATGGCGAATCAAAAAAGGGGGTAAGGAAGGGGGGAAGGATAATATTACGTGGCTGTGAATCAATTCACGGTGCAACGGAGGTGCCGGCAACGGTGGCGCGGTGGTCGCGGGCTGAAGGTGTTATTGCGTTGCGTATCTCACGCTCTCTTTGTCACGCATCATGATTCATGATGATAAGTGACTAGTGCATGGGCCGTCTCATTTAGCTCTCGGCCCGTCAAGGATTGGGCTGGGCTAACAAAATCAGTCTCTAGAAATCGGTCTGGTCCAGCTTAATCCAAATCATCAAAAAATATGATGTGAAATAAAATTCACAAAAAAAAAATTAAAAAATAAGAAATAGAATATTAAAATAATTACTTATAAATTTAATATACAAATATGAATATATTTAATATACAATTATAAAAAATGATTATTAAGGAATGTTAGCAAATTATTGAGATCAAATTAATTATAAATTTAATATTAAAAAATTTTAAAAAATTAGACTAAAATAGTTAAAAATTGAATAATATTTTATCTAAAATTAAATTTCTCTAAGATATCATAGTGCTGTATTGAAAAAATATATATACTAATTTATCTTTTAATTTAATTTTTTAATATTAATTTGAAATTTGACTATAAAATTAATTTTAGATAGATAAAGTAATAATATTAATTTCAAAAATTAAAATTTAATCTGAAAAGATGAAAGAAATAAAACTTGATTGTAGAGGATAGTAATTATATTTTTAAATATATCTCCTTTTATTTTAGTTTCATTTACATGCATTTATTATTATTTTACTTATAATAATTTCTCCAAGATTGTATTGACATAATTTTAATATAACTTTAATGTCCCGTATGTAATACGGGTTTCTATCAAAGTTTTAGTCATTACTGAAATTCTCATACGTTTGTCATGTAAAATTGATTTTAAATTAATTAACATTTTATATTATTTATTGTAAATGTAAAATAATATATATTAAAATTATATTTATTACAAATATGAGTTACAATATGAATATATTAATAGATATTTATTTATTATAGATTTGATTATATAAAACAACATTTGTCGTAAAATCCACACACTAAAATTATATTTTGATGAAGTGTGCTAACGAGGTATTGTAATTAACAAAGTTAGGTTATTATTGTAACCAAAAAATTAGATAGAAGGCAACAAATTCTAAAACAAAAATTCTGAATAAAAAAGGACTGGTTTCGCGACACTTGGCGCATCTTTCATCGTATCGTAGACGGCTAAGGGTTAACTGGAACAGAGGAAGTCAACACACTATTTTAGGACTGATCTAATCTTAATAAGGTGTTATTATTAATCTTTATCTTTATAACTACAGAGTAAGAAGAAAAGGAGAACAAGCAAAACTGTTTACTACAATTGATATTTGATAGGTTCAATGAATGGTATAATAATCTACGGGTGCTAGCTAGTGTTCAAAATAGATGGTCCCACTGGGAAAATTTTCATGTACTTCTAGATGATACAACAGAATATTGTCTCGTTTTTATTTTAGAATGTGTTTTTCTAAGACATCTAAATATAAAATGTAAAAAAAAAAAAAA